>SNQJ01S0035787.1:119454-142828 GCA_010110895.2 Picea sitchensis
GATGTAAGAAGACCTAATAGAAGCTTCTGCTTCTAGAAGGATCTTCCTCTAGATGCTTCTCTTAATAGACATATTTAGTATAAATAAGGGTCGAGGGTATGAAAACCCTAGCTTGGAGATTATTGTAACAGAGTGTTTCTTGACTAGAGGTTACCCCCTTGAAGAGGCCTATGAAAATTGTTTCCTGAATCAAAGTGTTATTTCAGTTGTTGTTCTCATATTATTTATGTGTTATTGTGGAGATTATGTTGTTTATATTACTGTTATTCTGCCATTTCTAGCATTTTATTTATGTTCTGCGTATTTATTATATCTGGTATCTTGCATTCTGGCGCTGTTGTCAGGGATGAAATTGAAAATTTTCCCTGGGAAAGAACGACATGGTTGAGTTATGAGGTCTGAGAGAAACAGACACTTGGGAACATATTGACTTTATTTCTTCTCTGGCGACTCCACACATCGGAAAATCAATTGAAGGTGATTCCATTAGCAGAAGAATCCAGAGATAAAGTTTTCATGGCGACTTCAATCAAGCTTGAAATGTGATTCAAAGACTCCTCTGGAGAATGAGACCTATTGACAGAGATATGGAAGAGAAGTATGGGAAAATAAGGTACTCGAGCTTAAGTTTAGTTCAAGAAGTACTTTTTTGTTTTATCAATATCTTATTTTCCTTTACTGAGTTTTTCAAAAGAATATTTCTTCAATTACTGCATTAAAATGAAGCCTAGAGATCTACCCTTGTATATCCTCCATGGAAAACTATAGGTATACCTCCTTCTTCTTGTATAACCGATATTCACCAAGCTCCTTCCTCTGATCCATATGATGTTCATGATCATTTTTGTGATCTTAATGAAACCAAAGCTGATCTTGTGCCTTCTGTTCTTAATCCTACACCCTCCAAGATTCAAGAAAGATACAGTCCTCTTAAATTTCCTTCCATCCTTCATGAATTTCCTCCGAAACATTATAAGTACCTTCCTCGGTTCGATGGAGATCTTGATGGAAAGTCAGCTGAAAAACATATTCAGGTCTTTGAGCATTTTATAGAACTTTTTGAGATCGAACATGATGATGTGTCTATGAGGGCCTTTTCTCAGTCCTTACAAGGATATGCTAAAGCATGGTTCAGATATTTGCAACCTCAGTCAATTAGCTCATGGGATGAAATGAGGGAAGTTTTTCGTAGATTTTGGGGTGAGATAAAGTCACAGGATCTACTCCTTTCAGAGTTTTATTCCATGAGAAGAATGAAAGATGAAACCATCTCCAATTTTAGTAGGAGGTTTGCTAGTATTTATTATAAACTGCCTAAAGAAGTCCAACCTCCTGAAGTTGTTGCCATGCTCCATTATGTAACAACCTTTCAATCAGACTTATCTTTTCTTTTGATGGAGAGGAACTCTATGTCTTTGCAATAGATGTTCAACAATTCTCAGGAAGTTGAAGAAAACATGTAAATAGATTCGAAATGAGGAGTTGGATGCTAAATAACACGACAATGAATATGAACAAAGAAAAATTGATTTGAGTATTGAGAAGAGGGTTAATAATATCATATGTCCTCTTGAAGCTTTAAATGTTGATGATTTTGCAAAGGATTATATTCCACTTATTGAAAAAGAAGGCGCTAATTTATCTTTTGATCTATCCCATGATAAGCATGGGGCTGATTGTTTTATGTATTCATTTGTAGACAATCAAGAAAATGAATTTGCAAATCAGCTTGTTGAAGAGCAGGTTGATGTCCCAAGCTTTTTCTTGTTAGATGACATTGCAAATGTTTTTGATTTGCCTATATATGATGAATATGATGATGGTTATGATGTTGACTTCCTAGAACAACCAACTGCACGTTCTCTATCAGAAAATGTTCATTTTCAACAGTGTAATGAGAGCAATCAGCCTACATATCACAACTACAAAGAAGAATATGAAGAAAGTATTGAATCAACTGAAGGAAATTCTTTACCTTTATGCTTTGCTTCATTTAAATTGTTGAAAGAAAATTTAAATATCATCATTGAGGCAAATGAATGTGTGTTGATGAAAAATAACACTGATTCATGGAAAACAATTGACAAGAAATTGCAGTAATCTTCTCATGTGTTTGATGACCCTGTTACTTGTTATGTAGAAGGTCTTGTCAATCCAAAATTGCATCCATTGGTCGAAGATGAATCTGAAAATGAGTATGTTCAACAATCCAAATAAATTGAAAAATGTGCATATGACAATAATGAAGAAAATGAAGCAGGTTTTGAATCAGATGAAAGAACCTTTCCATTGTGTTTTGCCTCTTTCAATTTGCTGAAGGAAAATGTTCATAATGTTTCAAATCAGAAATCCTCCAAGCATGATGTTGAATATGAAGAAAGCAATGGACTTGCAAATGAAAATTTTCTTCCATTATGTTTTTCTTCCTTTGAATTGTTGAAAGTAAATCATGAGATAATAGAGGAAGCAGTGAAGTCTGACTACATTCATAGTGACATTGTTTTACATGAGAAAATTGTTATCAGTGAAGAGGATCAACAACCTTATCATACTTTTAATGATCCTGTTGTTGATTATATGGAAGTTTATTTCAGTTCAAATTTTCACCCTGTGATCAACTATTAGCTTGGAAATAAATATGATGGTCAAGCAACATCAGTGTTAGATATGGATTGCTTGCCACTAGGGGTTTCATTTTAGCCAGCATTGTCTTCTGATCCATAAGATTTCTATTTCCAACAGTCTCAACATATTTTTCAACCTTTATGTGGTAATCAACATGTTGAATTACATTAAAACAACGATGCAATGGAAGGGGTGAAACATGATTGTTGTTTTATGTATGTTCTGGAGGGTCCATTCGTAGTTTTGTTGGAGGCGGAAAACAATCCCAATGTTTTTAATTTTTTGATATTTGAATTTATAGATAAATTTTTGAATGACTTATCAGTAAACAGGCTTTGGAGAAAGCATGTGCAAAGAAACCAAAACGTGGATAAAGTGTTTGCATGGTTGCATTGGCATTTTGATTTCACTTGATTGACATATTTTTCAACAATTAGGATAGGTAGGAGTGCGAATAAGCTCGGTACTATGAGCATTTCTTTTAGCAATCTGCATTTTTTATTTTCATCTTAGTTTCAGATTTAAGTTTGGAGGATATACAATTTTGGGTTTTCAGCAGATGCAAATTACAAGTTACAGTTGGAAAGTTGAGTTTGGGAGAAGCCCAATGGATTGGCACCTAGTCTACTGTTCTTTGCTACCTCATAGGGAGGATAGCATCCCCGTTGGAGCCAACTATTAGCAGCATGATTTTTATACCTAAGGTTATAGGTTTGTCAACAATTTTCAAATTCATGCATGTTACCACCCATATTGTTTTTATGATCGGCAACATCTAACATCTCCAAGGGTCAATTTCAAAAGGAAGCTTATCATTTATTTGTTCCATTTCCATTTGCAAATGTGCGCTACAAAATTTTCTACCCACCGCGTAGTGCATTCTGTCATGCATAGGATGTTGTTGTGCATTGGATTTCATCGCGCAGTGGATTTCATCATGCAGTGGATTTCGTCGCTCAGTGAGTTGTCGCGCACAAGATGTTTTCGCGCAGTGGATTTCATTGCGCAGTGGATGATGTCGTGCATAGGATGTTGTCACACAGTGGATTCTGTCACATAGTGGATGTTTTTGTGCAGTGTATTCTTTCATGCATATGATGTCATCGTACAGTGGATTTTCCCGCGCATAGGCTACAGGTCACGCTGCACAAATGATTGGTTTAGTGGTCAACTTCAAGATCATTGTTTGACCAACTGGAGAGGAATTTTGAAAATACCCAAGAGGTTTTTGTTGAGGACGAACCAAATAATAAAAAACTCTCTCAGATTTGAAAATATTTCATATTTTGGGAGATTCGAAGGAATCTTTGAGCCCTATTTTTCAGTTTTCATGATTTCCTTTCCGAGACATGATTTTGTGACACATATTCCGGCCATATGGAGATGAATTTCAAGAAATCGAGAGAGGTTTTTCTTTATAACAATATTAAATGCAAAATCCTCTCTCAGTTTTGGAAAATAGTTTTTTAATTGTGATATATGATGTAATATTTAACGCCTATTTTCCCAATTTGTTACACAATCTGCTGTGTTTTTTTTGTTGTAGGTTACTGTTGAGTAGCAGACTTGTTGTGCAAGGGTGATAGAGTATTAAACAGTGCACATGATGACTCATCACAGCCATATAGTTTAATTCTGATCATGATCAATTATTGTAAAGAATATTTCGATTACGATTAGGATTTGGCAAAATCAGGTTTTCTATTTTTAGTGAATCCATTTGATTTATTGTTCTCTTTCAAAGAAAACAGATCCATGATTATAGGAGAGAGTAGTTCGACCCTAGAAGCCAAGGGAGACATTAGTTTTCTATATATGGGGATCATTTTCATGTAAACAAGGTTTGTTGGCAAAATTGGTAGACGATAACTATTGTATGAAATTTGAGTTTTTTGATCGAAACTTAATGCAAAGGTCCAGTAACTTGATGAAAAGAATTTAGTTGTAGCATTCGGATGTATTGTGCCTCTTTCTTTCCATATGTTCTTCCTGTCATATTTATTCATATCTTTTCTTGTCTATTTCCGAACAAATTTTTGAACATGTGGATTCGCTGCGCAACGCCCCTTGTTCGTGCCACTTAAACAAAATGTTTTCTTCTAAAAGCTAACTCTGAATTGACCCGCAGAGGTGCTCCGAGTTACTTCCTATGTTTTTCTCCCCGCCACACATTATGGTTTTACACTAAAGACTATTGCTCTCCTAGCCTTATCCTCTCAAGTTCTGTCACTGAGTCATTTGTCTCTGTCATTTCCTCAAATTGACTCCATAGCCCAAGTCTTACTTTATTACACCAATATAACCAGAACCCATCATATCAAAGGTGTTAAATCCAACCACTTCTTTCAAATCCATATCCTGTGCGGAGACTGTGCCTCCCGAGAGAGCCCTCTCCAGATCCGAAAGGCTAGTTTCAGGTCTCAAAGTTGGTTGAAAAAGTTACCTTCTTCGTCTGTTTATCATCCAAACATATTTACACAGGAGTGATAACAACCTCCACAGTCTATCAGAAACACACCATGCCTCTTCTTGATAATTGGTTTAATGGTTCTCGAACTGCTCTGAATTTTTAACTTCTTTGATTTTTTCCTGGAATGAAATCCTCCAGGTTTGTGAAAAGAGACCAAGCTACCTAGAGGAATATGAGAGATCTGTAATATGAGATATTTGGAAAGGACCATGGAGACATCAACAAGTCTTGATGTCAAGTTTGTGTAGGGCCAAGCCCATTCCATCAATGCATCAACCACTCTTGATAATCTCCAAGAAAATCAATCCTTCACGAAAGGTAAACGGATCGATCCTCTCCTAATGCTCTCTTGCTTTGGTAGTAGCCGAGGCAGTCAGTGTTACGTTACCAATATTTTTATAAAAAGAAGAATCATGTATCACATAGAATAAGTTGACATGTCGTTAACAAGTGCATGCATGCCATACGTGTTATTTCACTAAGTTTGCTTGTAATATTATTTCACTATAACCCTAATGTCGTGTCACTGTCAGATTTTGAATACTTTAAAAATTAACAATTTACACAGGTCAAATTTGTTGTTAACAAGTGCATGCATGCCATATTTTTTATTTCACTAAGTCTGCTTGTAATCTTATTTCACTGTAACCCTAATGTCGTGTCACTATTAGATTTTGAATACTTTACAATTTAACTATTTACAAAGGTCAAATTTTTTAGTTGGATATTCAACCAATCATTGTGTTGATCATCCAACATGATATGGATAAGAAATAAGTCTGCCTACAATAATCATTGATATACATACTAGATCTGGTATCTGCGTCCATGAAAATTTCCCACTCAGAAATTCTAGAAATCCACCACATTAGTACATTTGGGTCAAATTTCGACAACCTGTTCGACACAATTGCCACTTTATATTTTCGGGAGAATGAAAAACAATGGACCCCCTCAAACGTCATTTCACATGACGTCGCTTTTCTGACAACATAGATATCGTATTTATTGCAACGTTTCATGCGAACACATGTCATCTTGGATTTGACTATCCAAACCCCGGATTTGACGTCGCTCTTGCCACCTCAAAGACGTCGCTCTTGCCACCACCAAGACGTCTCTCTTTCCACCTCCCAAACGTCGATCTTGCCACGTCTTGGAGGCGGCAAGACCGATGTCTTGGAGGTGGCAAGAGAGACGTCTTGGAAGTGGCAAGAGAGACGTCTGGGAGGTGGCAAGAGTGACGTCTTGGAGGCGGCAAGAGGGACATCTTGGAGTTGACAAGAGCAACGTTAAGAGGTATCAGCTCCGATGTGGTTTCTATGGGAGAAACACTCTTGGAGGTGGCAAGAGAGATGCCCTGGAGATGGCAAGAGAGACATCTTGGAGGTGGCAAAAGAGACGTGACAAGGTATCAACTTCAACATGGTTGCTATGGGAGCGACACTCCAAGACGTCGCAATAGCAACTGTGTTGTAGGTATTTAAAAAAAAATACAATATCAATACTAAGAGGGACAGGTACATTAACCTTTGTTAAGCTACTAGCCATATCAATATTTAAATCTATATGATCGGTCTTGGGCAAGGTTGGTTGAGGAGGAGGACTAACTTCCAATGGTAAAGGGGGTCTTGTCTACTGAGGTTTAGGATCACTAGGATATGTCTTGGGTGTGATATCACATGAACTCGCAATTGTTGAGCTAAATTTTGAAAGCTCAAGTGAAATCATGCGTAACTTAGAGGGAAGGCCCCTGTCACCTCACCAACCCTCTTTCACTTCAAGCCAGTTTTCCTCCGACAAAAGGGGGTTTCCCTCAATTAAGATTGCGAGGACTTAGGGAAAGGAATCTCAATGTGGAGAGTGAAGTCCAAGAAAAATGTGTTTGGGTAGCTTTAGACTATTGAAGAAAGTACTAGGAGGTCTCAAGATCAATGTATTTTTATTGGGCATATGGAGTTAATGTAGTGCTTCAATAGAGACCGAGGAAAAAATAAGACTTGAAAGTCTATCATAGGATTATCACCTCATAAGCCTATTTCAACCTCCTAGGAGAGAAAACCCTAGAGTTTATCCCCTCATAAACACTAGGTGTCATCCTATCCCTTCAAGAGCTACTAACACAAGATCAAGAAACTATGTTTTAAACCCTAGGGGGTTAGCCACTTCTAACCCCTAGAACTAAACCTTGGCCAAGAAAAGCCTTAAGAGGATATTCACTCCTAACCATTAAGGAAAACCTTGAATGCTTCAATGAGTTAAGATGGATAAAAAAAGGGAAGGGGATGATCACTCTCAATCCTTCCTTAGGATTTCAAGATTGTTCAAGGAGACAAAGTTAACATGCAACTATTACTCTAATAGAGAATTCACTAAGATATCCCAAGAAACATCACATGCAACATAATGAAAGCGCTTAAGATAAGGTATGTATCATTAAGAAAACCCATTTTCACGAAACATCCACCAAAAATAAAGAGAAAACATCCACTAGATCAATCTCCAAAAAATGCACCTAAGTATAACACAAGATGCTTCAACAAAATTTTCTCAAATGAGGGGAAAAGAGGGGCTTTGGTGCAACATCCAGCCTCCAAAGTCCCTTCAATGCTCTCTTTTCTGCTCAAAATCAGCCATACAATCTTCAACTGTTCTTCAAGTGGGCTAGGGTTTCCTTCACCAAGCATGTAAGAAAGACCCAACATCTTCCTTCACATGTGGGAATGTGGGCTTCAAAATGAGATAACGTTGTATCACAATCAAGAGCCCACAAAACCGTCCAAGGAATTACCTTATTTACCAGTTAAGCAAACAAAGAACCATTATTCATTTACACATGGGCGTAAGAGATTCAACACATGCACATAACCTTCCTCAAGGGGCTGGCCCTAAATTTCTCTTCCACATGAAACCCTAGTCCATATGTAAGTTGTTAGAAGAGATGTATGTAATAGAACAATTCTTAATTGAACATGTGTTCAAAGACACTTAAGATGGGCAATTATTGAAGACTACTATGGAAGTTGAAGATGATAAAGCCATAAGGACTTGGCAAACAGATGGCAGATAGTCTGAAGACAAAAGGAAATTGCAGATTGCAAAAGAAGGAATAGAAAAGAGGCATGAAGATAGCCTTATGTTAGGATCAAACAAGGGTATATATACAGTGCAAACACTTGAGGTAATGGGATTATATCTTCAAATTTTATTCAGTGATTATGAACATGTATTGATAGTTAATGGGCAGGAAATTGTCTTGAAAGGACATAAAGAAGCACTAATGGAAAGGACTCTTAGTAAAGGTTGCATTATGGAAGATGGTAGAACAGAGATTCATAAGGAGAATTCAGTCCAAGGAGGTACAGCTAGTCCAGTATCACTTAAGACTTCAAAAAAAGGTAGTCTCTATGGCCCCTTACTCCATGAAACTAACTTCCACTCTAGTGAAACAAGGTCTCCTTTCCCGATGTCGGTCGATACAAGAGTTGGGCTCAATGATGTTGTTGCCATAGAGACTAGTTATAATATTTGCATATCTAAGTTTTCATTGCTTTCTTCTCAGGGCTCGGCCCTGTTATGAACTACTCTTCCCTAATAACTACTATAATCCGAAGAACTGGGATGTATACAATACTTACTCACTATATCACCCTCTAATTACCATTATATATATACGAGAGCTTCGCAGGGACTACTCAATTTGACGACAACGGACGATCCGCCCGTAGGGGGTTTACTGCACAAGGCTCCTGCAGAGGGTGGGTACCCCAGTGAATATAAGATGCCTAGCTCCTCACAACATAGGGATTAGCACGCTTTCAGGAAGAAAATGAAATAGTGAAAGATCTAGCATGAGAGACACGACGATCATGAGAAATTCACGAATTGGAAATGCTATAACATACTCTTTCCCATAACTTTCCGTATTGGACCAACCTATTGAAATGTGAATAGGGATTAAAAATGTGGTCAATACCACAGAGAATGGAGGGATATATGGCAGGCATGAACTCTGACTATATGATTCCCTCAATCAATCAATCAAGCCAGTTAGAGAAACAATTGGGCCAGACAAGCAAGAGGCGTGTGTGTTTCCCTAACCACGAGGAAGAGCAGAAACCTTACTATCTTTAGCCCCATTTCAACCTTCAATCAAGTAGTGCCCTATCATTCATTGACAGACCAAACTATGTAAGGCAAGATGTGTAATGGAGGGGGACCAAAAGGTTACTCCTTCCTTTGGGGGTGGGGGCGGCCATCTCCGATTTAAGATCAATATCCTATTCATTTGAAGAAGATGTTTCAAGTAGTATCGCACGACATGACATCTCCCTCCGATCGAGCCTGCATGTTAAATGTATTTGACTCCATAGACTAAGAGTAGGTGGGTGGAAGGTGGATCAGACACATGCATGATGGTTTATCATTCAAGTGAGTTCGCATCGGGGTTGGATAAAGGAGTAGAGGAGTGTGGCTACTATCTGCAACCATCTGTACATTATCACGCCTGCCAGTTTGTGAGTTATCGATCGCCAAGTGACTAATGTCTGCTTCGTTCGGGATGTCTCTGAGCAATATTGATTTCTAGTTAGCAGTTAATAGTGCTCCCAACTGGCTTCATGAACAGTGTAATCACTCGTACTGAGTGCATTAATGACAATGTGTTACCCATAACTATTACGATCATGGTTACAGATGCTTGTATACACCTATGTTTATTGGAGCCTCTTGATTACAGTATCTCTAATCAATGGTGTTCATTATACATAATACGTATAAGCTATCTCATTATCCATTGTAACACTTCTTATAAGAACACTACTCAATCAAGATTGTATCACTTAAGCTGAATCCAATCGTGTTAGTAATTAGGGTCATTACATATAACACTAGTAATGGTATAGCCCTATCTATGTTTGTTTCCCATTTTATTACTATGGTGTTAATTAAGCTGAGAAGAACCATAGCTTAGTATAACACTTGTATAGGTTGTAAAGACTATTGTACCATATTCTATCTTAATGGGATTGATACTATAACTAGGATCACACATAATTTGATGTTGGAATACTGTGAATCCCACAAAGGTTACTGCTAGCTAAACACTAGAAGCTTAGTAATACAAGAGACATTATGTTATTATTATATATGAATAGTACATAGAAATTCAAGATTTTAGCAGCAAATATTTAGCTTACAAATGCTCAAAAACGGAGAAATGTATGTAGCCTCTAAAAGATAGAGCCTTTAGGCAAAAAAAAAACAAGAAATATCAATATTGAAGGAAGACATTATCGTATACCAAGTTAGTAATGGAAGCATTAGTCGTAGATAGAGGAGCTACCATAGGAGTCTGAGATGTAAATTGGATTATGAGGTGTTCTTTTACATGTGATGTGATGTGAAGTCATGTGTATTCTATGTAGGCAACTCAGATTGGGAAACCAGTTAATTGGTTTCGGAAGCACAATTCAAAGGAAATTCAGTCTACAGTGAAGAGGCTTATTAGTTATTTTAAGCCAAAACCTCTTGGTTCAATGTTGGAAGCATCGATAATCTAATGGTGAATTCCAACAATTGGTTATGCAGAAATGTAGTTTTAGTCACAAAAACAACTTCTTTCATTCAATTGCATAATGGAAACATATCCTGATACAGCTGAAATAAAGAGTGTTTATGGATTTGGTTTTGGTTTATTTAAGCTGGCTTAGACCTACCTACATGAACAATAAAAGGCTTAAACATGCTTACTTCTTCGGTATGGTGTACTTTAGAGGCTGGAAAGACCTTGTAGTTGAATGGATGAAGAACACTAGTAATGTTGTTGTAGCTGCAATTGCAGGTATGGTATTGTTCCCAAGCAATTACTGAAGATTGTCCTATGTTTTAGGACTAGGGCTTCTATTTTCAAATACTTTTTTTTCATATGCATCATTTTGCATGTTGCAGGTACCTTGCTAGATTATATTTGACCTGCAAGTGCAGATGATGAAAATGGACTCCCTTCACCCCCACTTGATGAGGGATCCTTTATGACAACCCAAATGACTTCAATAGAAATATCTCAAGTAGTCTTTAAATCTATGTACAGTTTGGTCTCTTCCTAAATGTGCTTGAAGCTGAGATATCATTTGATCATGGACGAAACTCAAGATGACATATCATTTGGTCATGGAAGAAACCCAGTTTCTTCCATGACCAAATGATATCTCAGCTTCAAAAACATTGAGGAAGAGACCAAACTTGAATATGAAAAGGAGAATATTGTTCGTCTTTGTAAGAAATTGATGTGTGATTGTAGGTTCTAATTGGTATCTGTACTTTGATTATGAGCTTGTTGTGAATGACTGGTTTTATACTTGTTGTATGTGCTTGGAAATAAATATCTTGGATGCCATGGATGATGATGGGAGTAATTTATTCTTGCCTCCCCGCTTTTAAATAGTTTTAATATTTTATTTTTTGGATTTCATAATACATACTCTATTTTGTGCCTAAAGGATGTTTTTCTCCTAGAGGCACTAGTGTATTAGTTATTTTCTATTATTTATGAACTATGATCATTTGTAACATTATTTATTGTAATTGATGTAGACCCTCATGTTGTTGAAAAGACTAAGAACGATGAATATGATGATCATTATGATGTTGATCAAAACCAATGCACAGTAGAATGACCCAATAAAATACAGTGATCAACTCAGCAGAGGAATCTGACAAGGAGTAGCAGTCCTTGTGTTGAGCAATAAACAAACAAAGAGAGGGGAGAATTGAAAAGGAATGCTCAAATTCAGGTTGTCAGAGATTGCCAGGGGCATAGGATGAGCAACTCAAGTAGTATTATTTCCTGTTCTGGCCTTGGGAGACCTCCAATAAGTTTGAAATATAAAGGATATACAAACAATGTGCAACAACACCCCAACTTGAATAGGAATCAGGCAATGCCTGACTCCTTTCCTCTCCAAAATGTAAGCAAACTAGAATGTAAAGCTAAATTGAAGATAAATGTGGATAATCCATTGTCTACAAAACATTATTTGTTTTTTTTGGATCTTATGGAACTTATATTTTTTCCTATTTTGAAAAATACTATTAATCTACAGTTTTTCTTAAAAAATATAATGAGGGCAAATATATCTATATCTTCTAGCTATGTTGGATGGAGATTGTAGCAAGAAAATATACTTTGCTTCTTTGGATCTATTTGTACTATAGCAACATGTTTTTAAACTAGGGTTTTTTAATTTAGCAGAAATCAGAATCTCTAGATGATGCATCTGTTAAAGTGAAGCTTGAAGCAACAAAAAGAAAACTTCAGGAAGGATATCAAAAAGTAGAAAATGGTTTGTACTCTTATTAGATTGTATTTTTATTTTCAAATTTGTTCCTACAATATTATTAGATTGTGAAGTGGATATTGGCTCATGAACTTGGTAACTAATGGACTACTGATGTTTTTTGCAGCCAAGAAGCAGTGTATCGTTCAAGTAATTAAATTGCAAGACTTACCTGAACAGGGCCCTAAACTGTTTCATGGTAGACTAGTGTCACAACATCATCATCAGTGGATGAATAAGTGAATATAGTGACACCATATTTTAATTTCAAGAAGTCAAGGAGCATCCCCAATTGTGTAAAGAGCTCTCATGATGAGAAATAAATACAACCTATGATCAATCAAATTTGTAGTCATTGCATTCAATTTCTAAATATCTTCCATTTCCATCCATGATGCAATTTGAGAATCCCCAACACGACACCAACACTGATATCATTTCAATGCCACCACATTCTTCCCTTCTTTCTTTGACAGTATTGCCCATTTCTCTAAATCATTTTAGAAAATGAAGAGATCCATGCACCTTCTTCATTTAGGATCCATTTTGGCAGTAAATATGATCCAATTTTCCACTTGGGTTCTCACAGAATCCTTTAAATCTCATTTTGGCACTCCATTCTCCATTTTGTGAAAATTTATTGTAATCATGTTTAGTATGAAGAGAGAAAGGTCCAATATTTAATAATCTCCATGCCTGCGTAATCACAATGGCTCGTCATTTTGATATTTAATATATACATTATAAAAGATCCTTAAAATCGACGTTATTGATGTCAAGAGTGTTAGATGAAAAAGAGGGAAATGACCTCGCTGATTATTCTATTTCTAAAAATATAACCAAGGTGGACATTTATTTTAATTGGTCAAATTCTATTAGCGTAGCCATCCACTTTTTAAGAGGAGTGTTATGAGTTGGATGAGCAGGGGAGAGAAGTTCAACATTTAGGTTATGATGGTAAGGCTGGATTTTTCACATGGCAAAATAGGATTTTTGAAGAATGGACAGAGTATAAGATTGAACTTTTTACAATGGCAAAATAGGATTTTGCTAGAGTGGACAGAGTACATGGCTAGATTTTTTACAATGGCGAAACTGGACTTTTCAGGAGCGGACAGAGTGCATAGAGGGAACTGTGAAATCAACAATGGTGATTGGGAGTAAGCAGTTACTACTTGACAGGGTTAATGCCATGAAGATGATTATGTTGACCTGTGGCAGCGTTTTTTGAGTTTGTGATATAGTAGCATGAGGTGATTGGTATGTGGGGTGTTGTGTGAAATGGTTTGATTAAAAGAGAAGATGAAAGAAGTTGGATATGCCCAATGATCCTATACGAGTGTCAGAATTTGTTTTTGAGACAGAGGAGCTTTAAAAGGTACATTTGAATTGTTCCATCAGTTTCATTGGTTCAGTTTATTCATTGTTTAGAAATTTTGATAATTTGGGTTGTTTTAGAATGGACTAAACATCCAGACAAAGTTTTAAGATAGAATTTTTCATCAATAAAACAAACTTATGAATTTAGGTAAAGTTCCTATGAAATTTGGGAGAACTTCCACGAAAAAGGAGAGTTCTCTGAGTACCCCTTATCCCTTGCTGAGAATGATACAGGGCTTGGAAGCATTGGATGGAACAACATCTATAATATTAGAGGCTAGAGTCATTTGACAGCCTCAACTAGAACTTAACCTAATGAAGCTCTCTCAGTTTGTGGAGAGATTTATGTTTGTATTCTATAATGTAGGAAATAATTAGTTATCCTGAAATTATAAATAGGAACTTGGTGAATAAAAAATAGTTACTGAAGCGTGTTTTGAAGGCTGAGGCTGTATTGTTTTGTTTATTTTGGAGAAGAGAAGTATTTTCCAAGGCAATCAGCTGTCTGCACAATTTCTTGTTATTCCCCTTTATAATTCGTTGTTCCTACTTTGTTTTGTCTCCCCTGTAGATTATCACTAGATTTGTAGGTTTGTATATCTGACCAACCGGTTGAAATGTGGATTGGGAGGGGAGCTCAGGGCTCTATACGAATAAGATTGGAGTAGAAAGTGGGCTCTGCATCAAGGTAAATCCTAAAAAAGAATTGGCATAAAAGAAAAAGTGCCACAATATCAGTTTTTCTGAAATGAAATCAGCATATAAAGGGAAACATATGCATACAAAGTTCCAGCGACTCTTGTGCTCATGTGAGTCTGGTCTTCAGGAAAAATTCTTGCTAAGCCGAAATCTGCAATCTTAGGATTCAGTTTTTCGTCCAACAAAATATTGCTTGCTTTAATATCCCGATGAATAACTCACAATTGAAAATCCTCGTGCAAATAGAGAAGCACCCGAGCCACTCCCACTATGATGCTGCAACGCTTCTGCCAATCAAGCTGGTAGCATTTTTTTGTATTTGTATCCATACATATGCAGTGCACTAACTAATTATCATGACCGAACTAAATATTTTGAAACAATAATGCTTTTTATGGACCTACAAAATCGAATGGTACTGACTCACCGAATAGGATTCTATCCAGGCTCTTATTCCGTAAGTACTCGTAAACAAGCAACCTTTTTGATCCCTATGCACAACAACCGAGTAGGTTTACAAGATTTCGACGTTGAATTTTCACCACAAATTTAACTTCATTCAGAAATTCTTTCTTTCGTTGAATAGATTTTATGGACAACTTCTTCAAAGCGATTTCTTTTCCATCTTGAGTAGTTCCCTAAAATATTCATATAAAAATTATTCGGATGATGATTTTTCCATGGGCATGATTTCTTTTCCATCTTGAGTAGTTCCCTGAAATATTCATATAAAAATTATTCGGATGGTGATTTTTCCATGGGCGCGGTGAGAGAAGCCCACTGACTACTATAATTCAAGATTTCTATAAACTGGTAGAAGGTTTCTTATCCTATTGTATCAAAACCATGAGAAGCGCCATGGGGAAAGATCAAGGGAATGTAAGCTTACAGATAATTTCCAAATGTCGAATATCAGTGTCGAATGTCAAGTGTGTGTCCAACTCAGAATGAACACATGAAGAGGTCAAACCCTAGTGTGCGTAGATGTCTAAGGAATGCCCAGGTCATAAGTTGTTGATTTTGAATAGACGTTGTTGTCTATTTTCAACAAATATTAAAGGCAAAGGATGCATAACACAGTGAAAAATAATAGAAACATGCTAGGTGTAAATCGCATTCACAGAGGCCAAATAAAATTTGCATACAATGGTTCGAATTCTAGCATAATTTTAGGATTATTCATTTTTTTTTAAATTCAGTTTTCATTTTGACTAAACACTCAGGAAGGAGCCAAAAAAGAGCATCCAATGTCAAAATTTCAATACCAATATCACACAAATGGGGTGATTCGGTTTGATTGTTATAAGCCATTATCTGTGCAGATTTGATAATAGATGCAAATACAAATGCAATGATGATGATTATATGGAAGATTTCTTATGGATATGGGCGTGTTTCCAGGTGAAAGCTTGAATGCTATGAAGTTTTAGATTGTTGAAAGAAGTGTTATTTTCTTGGGGGAAATCACAAATATCCAAAAGTATTTCAAGCATACAAGATATCATTTCTTCTGGTGATTTTAAGGTCTCAATTCCAATTCTACCTAGAGATTTCATTGCATGTTGGTGTCACCAATAGAGACAAAATGATATAAAGTTCAAATCAATACAACTTTCAAATTAGCACTCAATGTCAAGCTATACGAGTTATGAATGGAGGAGCATGCTGCACAACTGTAACATATCTTATTTTCAAGCAGCAAAGGAAGAATTTATTGTCAAGTTTTGAGTGGGTGAGCCTGATGATGCTACAAAATGTTTCATCCGAGGAGATTCAGAGAAATTTTACCATCATCGAGTGGTGGAGCTCTAATGGATTCGATCCATTTGATCCATTTTGGGAATCAGTGGGTAGAGGCATGAGTTGAGAATGCCAAACAAGCTTCATTTTTTGGAACTAAGTGACTTGTATAACTTGTCTATGCTTTCCATTAGTCATTACTTGGGATAAATTGTTGTGATTATTTGAATACTTTAGCAAAGATCATGGTTGTTGCACAAGATTTGGCGTAACTTCCATGGGTAAGATCAGACATCTTAGCTAATTCCCACATGCCAAGATTCTGAATATCAAAGCATGACAATTGTAGCATTAACATTTGTATCAAATTATGAAGACTGTGAAAAACTGTCATGCATTTCACAACTCACCTAATGCAAGGTTAAACTCATAAAATATTCAGGGCCAACATTTGTAATCATTGTTCTTCAGGAAAGTTGGGCCAGCATATTTTTGTGGAATGGCTACTTTCAGTTCTAACAAATGTTGTAAATTTAACATCCCTGATATCAAGTGCAGTTATTCCAACATCTTATGAAGGATTTGAAACTACCATATAGCAGACATTTCAGAAAAGAAATTTGTTGAGAAAGGGAAGATTGATATTACACCTAATGTTAAGCCTCTTGCTATAAGTGAAGATATGAATATAACAATTGAGAGTGGCAAAGTGAGGGATCCTACTCATATTATTTCAACAACTTGATTTTCATGTGATGGCACTCAAGCACAAAATCAGTGATAGTTTTGAATAGTCAAACACAAATGAAATCAAGGAGACAAATGTCAACAGAATCCTATTTGTTTTTAGCAGATGTGGGACACCTATCTTTTGATGTGTCGAGCTCTCTCAAGCAGTTATCTTCATTCTATTTTCAAGAGATTAGTTCCACAAATGAATGGGGTAGTTGAACATTCAAAGGGCACCTGGAAGTATTGATTTTCCAACATCCTTTCAGTTATTCAAAGTATCAAAGCAGCATTTCCCAGATTTAAGTTGCTTTGATTTACCGTTAGCATTTTCCTCCTAAAATTAGTAGTTAGTTTACAAGTGTCATTTCTTTTTTGAAACTGATTCTTTTTCTAGTATATAGAGGTTTCAAACTCCTAATTTCATGTAATTTGATGATGTAACATTTTTCGATATATTTCCATGAGAAAGTCTGAGAGGGGGTTGAGTCTTGGAGGCTCGAGAGAGCTTGAGGAGACAATAGAGAAGCAAGTTATTCTAATCATACCCTAGTGGAAACCCTATGCAAAGAGAGATAAATCAACCTACAACAATATTCATTTTTGTAGAACAATGAGACCAGAAGAAGTAGTAAAGAAGAGGATTTTTCGAAGGCAATCTAATTTTCAGTTGAAGCAGAAAAAGGAAGTCTTCATTGAGGTATTCTCTCATGTTTTCTATGATCTAGTAGCTGCTCATTTGGAGTATTTTATCAGTTCAAGGTATGCATTATTGTTCAGCTATGAGTATGGGTTTTGGTTTTATGATGATTCTCCATTGTATAGAATTTTCTTTTTTTCCAATCAATGGCATCGAAGAAATCCAATGTATCATACAGTTGTTGGCATGGTTACATTGGAAGTTTGATATTACTTGATCAAAGAGTCGAGCTAGGTAGATTAGTGTAGGTTTATGTACATAAATAAGATCCCTCTGTGACCATGTGATTTTTAGTTTGAGTTTTCCTATAGAATAAGTTCATTTTGTATCTTATGTGATTTGCCCAAGAAGGCGATCTACAGGAGAAGGTGACCACGAAATCCATAATCTGGCTTCTGAGCAAAAACTCCTCAAGGGCACACCATTGGTTTGGGTGACCAAGCAATGGAGATCCAAACCGGGATGATCCAAGTGGCCAAGAGACTTTGTCTATCTTAGAGTGACCTTCGGGGATCAGTGGGAGAAGTGCAACCATAGAAGAGGGCGCACTCACTTCATCCCAACAAAGGAGAAACCAGTAAGGGTGCAAACCCCAGTTGGTGCGCCCTGCCTTCTGCCTTGGAAAACTTGAAGGAAACAATTTGCTCCCTGAGAGAGTGGCTAGCTAATGGGATAAGCTTGCTCTTAGAGGTGGAATCATGGAAAACGGAGTGAGGCAGCCATGAAGGGAGGCACACTGGTTATTCTCAGAAACCCTAAAAACGAAATTGTCGTAAATGTAAAATGCAAACTCAGAAAAAAAACAAATGAGACACATAGCTTCAGAATAAAAGGTATGAATGTTTTATTTGAGTCTCGGTTCATCTTATATACTGAGGGAACCATTTATTTACATATATTTAATTAATCATCAAAAGGTGAATATGTGTTTTGCCTAGGTGATTGACTTGTGCACCCTAGGTGGGCGTTCCCCTAGGTGGCCTCCTTGGCCCAATTCCTCCCTGTTTAGATATGGAAGCATCCTGGCTTCCATGAGAAGATGAGGAAACTTGATGTGCAATACATCAGTTGGGATCCACTTTGCATGAGATGGAGTTTGGCCTTGGTGGGCTACCATATATGAAGTGTATGTCTGGTGTCTTGTAGAGCGAGCCTGGGTGTCCAGTATAGCGTCTTTGGCCAATGGGAGTTGGAAATCGAGAATGTTGTCCAATGGATGAGTGATGGTGATTGGTTCTTCCAAGAAGGAAGGCTCAAACAACTTTAAGTGATTTACATTAATGACATTGTGGATTCCCAATTGTGGTGCAGATCCAACCTATACGCATTTTCTCAAATCTTGTCGAGTATGGTATATAGACCATATCTTATTGGCAGAAGCTTGTGATGGTGGCCTTTGAAGTGCTTCTTATCCAAGTGTAACCAGACTTGATCCCCTGATTGAAAGGAAATGAAGGTTCTTTGTTTGTCATGGTGCTTCTTGGCATGCTCTTAGGCTGCTTGGAGTGTTGTTGTTACTGCAGTGTGGCGTTGTCCAATTTGTTGGAGAAATTGTTGAGTTGAAAATTGTTCCTGTTGTTGATGGAAGGTACCTTGAGGAGCCCAAGTGAGTGGGAGCTCGGTTGGAGATGTTGATTGGAAGCCCAAGAAGACTTCAAAAGGTGAAAATCCTATAGAAGAATGTGTTGCCTTGTTGTAGCTATGTTGTAGAATGTGCAAGTAATTGTCCCATTGTTTGTTGTGCCCAAAGTGAGTTCGAAGAGAATGAACCAAGACTCTGTTGACAGCCTCTGTTTGGCCATCCGTTTGAGGATGGAATGAAGTAGAAAACTTGAGGTGGCACCCCAATAACACCCATATGGCCTTCCAAAATGTGTTGAGGAAGCGAGAATCTTCGTCTGAGATAATAGTGCTTGGGAGGCTAAAGTGGGGCCAGACATGTCGGAAGTAGAGTTTCGTTGTTTGTGTTGTTGTAGTAGTCTTTGTGCATGGGATAAAAACTGCCATTTTGCTGAAGCAGCATACTACTACCCAGATTGCATCATGTTTCTTTTTTATTGTTGGAATTCCACTAAGGAAGTCCATTGAGATTGACTCCCAAGGCCGAGAAGGAAGCGGCAATGGTTGATACAACCCATGCTTCCGATTGGATGGCTTGGATTGTGAGCATAATGCACAGGCTCTGATAAATTTTTCAACTTGAGGCTGCATGGAAGGCCAATGGAAATGACATTGCAGATGTTGGATGGTATTTGTGGTCCCGAAGTGGCCCTCATAGGCTGAAGCATGCACCTCCCTGATGAGAAAGAGGCAGTCTTCTGAGTGTGGAATGCATAACAAATTCAACTTATATAGCCACCCATACCGAATAGTGTAGTCTAGGAAGGGAGTCTGATTGATCACTATGGCACTTTGCAAAGCTTCCCAAATCTCTCAAAAGTCAAGGTCAGTATAATATTGATCTTTCCATGTGCCATAAGTAGCACAACGCACTTCTAGAATGGAAATAATTGGAGTGGGGGCTGGGTTAGAAAATCAACCATCTTATTAGAAGTTCCTTTCTTATATTTGATGACTAAGTGAAATTGTTGAATGTAGGAGGCCCATTTAAGGTGCCTTTGTTCCTTAATATTCGATTGAGAGTTGATGAAAATCAAAGGGTGGTGGTATGTATGCAAAATGGTTTCTTTACCCAACAAATAATGCCTCCATTATTTGAGTGCTTGAACCATACTGTAAAATTCCTTGTCATAGGTACTATAATTTTTCTTTGCCTCGGACATGGTTTCGGAGTGGTAAGCAATGCGGTCTCCTCCCTGTTTAAGTACAGCTCCAATCGCATATTGTGAGGCATCAGACTCAATCTCAAAGGGTTGGGGGAGGTCCGACAGATGTAATACAGGGGATGAGCATAGGGCATCTTTGAGTTGAGCAAAGTGACTAGTTTCTTCTTTAGTCCAAATGAATGTAGAAGAAGTATTTGAGAGTTGATGAAAAGGTTGAGCAAGATGTGAAAAAGAGGGAATGAACTTACAATATATATTGATGCCACCCAGAAAGATTTTGAGCTCCTTAGCTGAAGAAGGTAGAGGCCATTGCTTCAATGCTTGGATGTGGGATGGATCTAGTTGAATATCCTCTGAGCTGACCACAAAGCAGAGATAGGGAACTGAAGTCTGACCAAAATATGACTTCTTCTGTAACACACCCACTACCCTAATCAATTTTTTCGTTGCTTTATGCAGAATCAGAGCCCCCAGAATATCTGCGGAGGCCTAGCGTAAGCTATCTCTTTCTCTGTCTACTCCCATGTGATCGTGGATCATGATCACAGGTCAAGTAACCATGGTGCCTCTCAGTAATTCATGACTCGGCACTACAGGAATGTCGAATCGTTCGACTATGCAACCGCTGAACCCCGACAGGGCTAGCGATTGGCCAATAGAGACGAATCCCAACAGGGTTAGCGAATGGCCAATAGGAACGGGCCCTGTCGTGTGGCTGGGTGGAGTATAGGTAGCAAGAGGGAAGCATGACATGGAGGGCGACGTGACAGGAGACGGGTCCCACTTCACACACCACACCATTCCGGACCCCCCCCCCATTAAAGGCATAACAACAAGGGGGCTCCAGAATGAAGCCTCAACCGTAGATCTGGGTGGGTGGACCTTGGCCGTCCAAATCTGCTTTCCACTTACCCTAAGGCGCATTCATGCCCCATCTTAAAGTCGACATCTCTTCGTCACATCTGACGGTCGTTATAGACCCTAAGATCCTCTGAAAGAATCTCGTCCGTTCATCGGTAATTATCATCACAAGAGTCTGAACTTTTGACCACGGGACTCCCAAATCCTCGATCCCCGGTTTCCTGATGTGGTTAATCTCTCGACACGTAGCCTCCTTAAATCGGACGATCCAGATCTGTCTTGGGGTTTCCACCCTAGAAAGTCTCGATCTCTCATCACTAGAACTCCCGAGTTCGCGATTCCTGATTTCCCGAAATGGGAAATCTCACGACACATGGCCTCCTTTAATCGGACGACCCGAATCTACTTCGGGGTTTCTACCATGGAATGCCCCGATCTTTTGTCATCAGAACTCTCGAGTTCTCAACTCTCAATTTCCAGAAGTGGAAAATATCTTGACACGTAGCCTCCTTAAATCGGACGGTCCAGATCTATTTTGGGGCTTTCTCACCTATTCACTCGGGGTTTAACCCTCGGGTATCTCCTGACAGATCAAATGACTGTCGGGTTTTCTAGCCAAGATCTTATGGCTCAGACAGGTTCCTAACTTGTGTTCTCTCCCA
This sequence comes from Picea sitchensis, assembly GCA_010110895.2. NCBI lineage: Eukaryota > Viridiplantae > Streptophyta > Pinopsida > Pinales > Pinaceae > Picea > Picea sitchensis. The sequence goes on from SNQJ01S0035787.1 coordinate 141,444, forward strand.
CGACTTCCTGGATGTGGAAAGGTCAATGGTCTGTATGCTCTCATGGACCTTGGGGATCTACGGTCCCGATGTCTTCGCTACCCACGAAGACACAGAAAGTCACAAGGGTAAGGCACTTAACATCCTACTTTCTCCTACCGAATCTAACGGTCATGAGTGACCACAGATTTCCCGACGAGATCTCGTCCGTCGATCAACACCTATCAAGGTTAAGGTAATTAACTTTCCAGCTTCTTCTTCTTATCTGATGGTCGTGAGTGACCACGGATATCCCGACAGGATCTCGTCCGTTGATTCGATACTTATCAGGGATTTTTTAAGGCCTTGCGCCTTCACGTCCTCCTTCCAGGATCTTGATGGGATTTTCAAGAAGGGTATCTCTATGGGGAGGTTTACCCAGGGTACTATCTGAGGCAGATAAGGGTATCTCTCTCCCGAGGACCAGGCATGAAGTCTGAATTAGATCAATATGCATATAAATAATGATTTAAGAGAACATAAGCCATACGTAGTCTTTCCATTATAAACATACAACTACCAGTACTGATCAAAACATCATACATACATTCTTATACTGAAATTATTCACAATTTCACAACTTATGAGCATAATCGTCAGAATACATATATTTCAAGATGCCAAAGGAAAAACACTTATCAGAAAGTAACACTAGGGGTTATGCAACTACTGAGAGGGGTGCTCGTTTCCACCCAACCGTAGGCTCAGCGATTACCAACAGATTTACCACTAGCCACCCCCGAGCTGAGACCACGATGTTGTGAGACTGCGTCTCTGTTTGCTAGTGACCAGGAGCGAAGGTTACTCTCCTTCCTCTCTTCTATCAGTCACTCTTCATATTGCCAGAGTTCTCTTTCTCCCTTCGCGTCTGCCCCCAATCGCTTCTCCCCCATGACTTATCCTCTTGTGAGGTTGCGTGTGGCACGATTTCCCTCGCGCTGGTCAGGCCTGACGGCTCTACGGATGGGCGGTTCACCTCCCATCCCTCATTAATTCCTGAGGATCCATCTACCTACTAGCCTGCGAGACATTTAATTCAGGGCCAGCAAGCCGCTTTTGGTTCTCCGGGCCAGTGAAGTCCAAATACAGTATTGATTTTCGGTGGAAGTTAACGCCACCTTTCCAGGTGCCTTCCACCACCTTTCCTCAACCATCGTGGTCTCTTTTTTTTTCAGCATATCCCCTCTCATCAATCCTGCAATATAAATTTATAATAGTATTCACATTCATCAACCTTTTCGACAAGGTCCATTCACATCACACATTATCATTTCTGAGTTTTCCACAGTTCTTGGCCAGTCCAGTTATTTTTACAAACTGAGGGAAACAGGGTGTTACAATTCCCTCCCCCTTAAAGGAACATCGTC
>SNQJ01S0035788.1:0-44830 GCA_010110895.2 Picea sitchensis
ATATCAAGATGCCAGAGGCAAAACACTTATCAGAGATAACACCAGGGTCAAGGAACTGCTGAGAGGGGTGCTCGTTTCCACCCAACCGTAGGCTTAGCGACTCCCAGCAGATTTACCACTAGCCACCCCCAAGCTGAGACCACGATGTTGTGAGACTGTGTCTCCGTTTCCCAGTGACCAGGAGCGAAGGTTGCAATCCTTCCTCTCTGCCATCACTCACTCTGCATAATTCCAGTGTTCTCCCCTAGCGTTTGCCCTCACAATCGCTTCTACCCCACGCATTATCCTCTTGCGAGGTTGTGTGTGGCGCGATTACCCTCACGTTGATCATGCCTGATGGCTCTACGGATGGGTGGTTCACCTCCCATCCCTCATTAAACCATCTACCTACCAACCTGCGAGACATTTAATTCGGGGCCAGCGAGCCGCTTTTGGTTCTCCGAGCCAGTGGAGTCCAAATACGGTAATAATTCTCGATGGAAGTTAACGCCACCTTTCCAGGTGCCTTCCACCGCCATCGTGGTCTCTTTTTCAGCACATCCCCTCTCAGCAGTCCTGCAGTATAAATTCATAATGTTATTTACATTCATCGACCTTCTTCATAAGGTCCATTCACATCATACATTCACATTTTCATCATGCTTTAGCATGGTAATTCCTATATTAGGATTTATTACAAATTTGGGGGAAACAGGGTGTTACACTTAGCCACTTTCCCGGAATTCCGCAAATTTACAAATTGGTCGTTGAACTGCCCCATCATGCTCTCTTTTGTTTTACATGTTTTGCAGTCAAAAATTTTGAGACATAAAATTTGACCACTGGACACTCACCTCTCATGAGTATCCCCCGTAACCCTATTTTGAATCTCGTCTGACTGCTTTTCATGCCTTGTCATTCCTTGCTTGCTCTTCCCCATCTCCATCACCTTCGCACTTGTCTATAATAAAAAAATGTTTATAAATATATATATCTTGTTTCTAAATATGCAATTAGTAAGATTTAATGCTAACAGCTCATCGTGCAAAAACCATATAGATTGTCATTGATGAGCAAAAGGCTCAAGGAGATCTCCCATTAATACGCATTAAACCAAGATTTGTGGAGGGTTATATTATCCCTTCCTAGTGTTGATTTTAAAATCATGGAATGTCGTTCACACGTCGTCAGGTTGACACGTTCACAAAACCTCCAATCCTTAATTGCTCTTCGTCGTACCCGCCACCTTCACACTTCTAAGTATGCAATAAGTAAGCTTTACTGCTAACAGATCATCATACCAACATTTGCGGAGGGTTATATTATCGCCTCCCACTGTTCATTTCAACCATCGTCTGGAGAAAATGAACGTTCTCATAAACTTATGGCACCAACTCGACAGCAGTTCTGTGGAGATACAGTGAAAATCCAGGGCATATTCTTATTACTCATCCCCTACCGCCTAGAAAAAAATAATTTGGACTTCTGGAATTGCTCGTGTAGGTTGTGTCCCTAAAGTTTTTGACTGTAAGGAGTTGGTCTCTTGGTGCACCGATAAATATATTTCAGACCAAAGAATTATTCCATTGCGGGACCACTCTTCTCTTTCTTTGTCACATCAGGTCTTCCACCAGATGTTCAGATTGTCGGAGCCAACATTGATGTTCAAAGGCGGAGATTCCAAGCAGTTCCTAAGAAATCGTAATAACGGGTTGGACCTCTTGCCCGAGTTCCTAGAAGACCCGATGGCAGTTCATGAAGATATCACAAGCTTGCAGGTTAGTTCATTTAGAAATCCATTCCGGGAAATTGCCTGGTTGTTTACAAGAATAACGGGACAGGAATCCACAACAACGATTTCCCACATGATTTTTATATTTTGTATTTCACAGTCAAGGAACAAGCCATTTTTTATTGGGGGAAGCTAATTTCCCATGAAATATGTTCCCAATTGTCAAGTTTCAAAAAAGAGAAGAAAATTTATATGTCATCCTACTTGGTTTTTGTGATAGCGCATTGCTGTTAGTTTCCAAAACTCTTTGTCCAAGAAGGTAAACTAGGAATTCAACCCAGTAACATTCTGGTACCAGGCCTTGTGGAAGCACAAGGCCTCCCATTGTTTTTATGAGTTTTTTAATGACTTTGTGTCTATTTTCAAATTTTTTTTGTTAGGAGAAGATGCTCCCCGCATATCTGACCAGGGAACCATGTTTTTGGACAGGAAGGGAGCACTTGAACATATGGATAATTACACTGTGATAAGGATTTCTAGCTCCAAGAAAAAACCTACTCTCCTTCCATGTCACATTACGGACAAAATGTTTGTTACAGAAATAGCAAGGCAATACAATTATTGGTTGCATCTATTCCATGAGAAGAGAAAAAAACAGTTCGTTCCTCTTCCTTGGAAAGTCGGGGACTTCGTGTTGAGGAACGTCAACAAAATTGACGAATTCGTAGCCCATTTCAGCAACTTGAACCTAAGATATGTTGAAATCCTAAGAGGGTTCGACCCTGATAAAAAAAATTTAGAACATTTACTAATACTTGGGCTCGAAAATTCTTTTTTCAAAAAACACCTAAGCGAAAACAGAAACACTGGTGACAACGCTCCTGCTTCTGATGTTAGCGACCTAGACACACTGTAAAGCACCATTGAATTGTACAAGCAACAAGGAAAAGGCTCTGATGAGAAGAGTGTTCAATTGGCGAATAGCGCTCCCAAAAGTACGACATCCTGAAGCATCGCTCAAACGACCCACCACAACAAGAAAGAAACTCAGAATTCTTCAAACGAAGGAGGAGATAACGACCCTCCTCGCCCTAAAATTGATAGTTCTCACAAGCTTCCCGTGGACAAGAAGAGAAAAAAAATTGTGGGACAGGCGAAAGAGCCCGAAATTGAGAGTGAGAACATGGAACTTGACCCTGATCTGGATAGCGTATTCTGCAACCTTGATTAGCTTGGAGACGCGATCCAGCATAGTCATCCAATGGACATAGTTGATACTAAATTTTTTTACAAAGATGAATCTTTCGTGTTCCAGAGTGGTGTTTTTTACAGCGAGTCTAAAAAATTAATTATTAAAAAGAGAGATGTAAAAAATAAGAAAGGAAAATTTCGTTTAGAGGTTAACCTTGCCAACATGCGACCATCCCAAATCTGTCGACTTCACATAGCAACCGGATATGCTCTTGATGATTCCATTGGAGGCATTGAAGACGAGAATGCCAGACTGAAGAACCGGGTCAAGGAATTGGAGGAAGCTTTGATTCCTATGCCATTGTTTGTCAGTCCTTTAGCAATAGCCATGCCTGCCACCCCTGCAGCCAAGTTAAAAGGATATTCCAGCCTCCTCACATTGTGTAGAGGATATGTGGAGAATAATATAAAGAAAAGATTGAAACTCATTACTGAGGCGTGGGAAACATCACAAACCATGGCTTCCCTTGGAACGAGGGCACATAATTTGCTTGAACATTTGCAGACGGATTTAAAAAATGAAGAACATTTCTATTTAGAAACAATCCTGCCTTTTGGCATCATTGTCAACAACATGACAGAAACGAGAAGAAGACAACAAAATATCCCATCCAAAATTCGTATCACTCAATTAAATGCATGCTCAAAAGAAAAAGTGAAGACCCTGCATCTCATTGTCTAGTCATGTGAACAAGCCATATCAAAGAAAGAAAAATTATTCACAACGTTGACCAAAATAGACTTAGCCAGAAGGACCAACGACTTCTAAGACCACAACTTAATCGAAAACTCCTTGCCCTTAAATAAGCAAGCCTTCGATAAACAGGTTGATATTTTTAAGGCGTTGTCTTTGGAAAAGTTTTACAACATCCTTGAATATGGTGAAGATGATGTCGACACTGGCTAGTCAACTATTCGGTACAAAATGAAGAAATTGATCAAGCTCTATGTAATCTTTCTATCGATCTAAGGGAATTAGAAAAGGCACTTTTCAACATAAAAATTCGGAATGAGATCAACGTCGCCCCCATGAGAAGCTACATTGAAGAATGGCTCAAAAGGGAATTGAAGCAGGTCGTCGACGAAAGGCAACAAACAGTTGCCACGATTCCAGTAGTCGTCGTCGATAGCAATAAAAAGACATCAACAAGCAAATATAAAAAGGAGTGATATGTACCATCATTGTAAGTCTATACTGATCACATCCTGCTTTGTTTATCAATCTAGTTATTCCACTTTTTTAAATAGAAATGTCTAGCCAAAGACTGATACCTTTCAATTTATTCTTTTCAAGTATTACACTCTACCGTCGCCTACTTCTTCTTTCCACGGTCCTATTTCTTGTACATATTTCTCTTATGGTCTGCGGGAGCCCCAAACCCAGTCTATATGACAAACGCATTTAAATTTCCAGGAATATGTAATAGACAATATTATTTTTTGATATATTTCAAATAAAACTGTTTTTTATCTCCTTTTATATATATGTCCTCATAAACTTTTATCTTCCACTATGTTGAATGTCAAGAAATTGTGTTTATTTAATTTGAAAACTGTTTTTTATGTCCTTCTATATATATGTCCTCATAAATTTTTATCTTCCACTATACTGAATGTCAAGAAATTGTGTTTATTTAATTTGAATATAACTTTTTTTTGCCCCGGCACATAGACACAAATTTTGAACATAGAAAAATAAATTATATAGTGTCAAAAAATGAATGGGACTCTAGGGGCCACGTGTCATTTACTGCATGGATACCACTTGTGCTTCATGCTGCTTGCCACATCTCCTCTGCAATTTCCATCTGCCTCCGCTACTTTTTCTCCATCCCTGTGCATTTATTCCCAATTCAACTCAGCAGGGACTGCACTTCCATGCAACACGTGTTCATAGAGTGCTAAAATCAATATGAATTGATTTATAAGAATGTGAGCCCTTACCTTGAGGCAGGTAAGGAGTAATAAAGTGAAATTCACACATAATAATCAAATATAAAAATTAGCTATGAATTTTCAAAAAACTTGATGGAGGTCAAAAAAAAAATTATGTGAGTAAATAATCACCACCTCTATTAGAACAAATTTCTAAAGCTTGGAAAAAAATGAAAGGTCCTCACGTAAATCTAATAAAAAACTAGTTTTTCCAATGTCACCGTACTTTGGAGAGAAAAGTTATGATATAAATCTAACTCTTTGTACGTTTGCGTAAACAAGAGAAATGCAAGTTCCACGATGTAACCCATTTGAAATATGTGTAACTTTTGGTATCAAAATTCATTAGGTAACACAACCCATTGCATTAAGCATGGTGAAGGAAAACCCAAAATCTCAATGATGAAATATTGCATTTTCTCCTCCATAAAATTAAAATTTTGACAAAAATATTAAATTGAAAAATAAATCAAGCATGGATATACATTCGTTCTAATTTCCTCAAGATTCAAATAATTAGTATGGAGGGATATGAACCCTAAGAAAATTTATGCCACTTTCAACTTTGTTGTGTAGATTTGATTTGGCATTCTTCCACTGTGCTTCAAACATTGTCATCAATAGGAAGGGTTTGTCCATGTATGGTTCATTGATGTGCTTGTAATACTCATGGTTTTGACTCTTGAATTATAATATGTTATAAAATTATGTATTATTTGTATGATGTGGTTTATGTGATTGCAGTGAAGCCATGTGGGTTGAGTTAAGTGACACTGCATTATAAATATTCCTAGTGCAGAGCTGAAGGCCAAGCCCTAACTAGTGAATGTATATGGGTGCCATTATGGGCTAAGATTATAGTGTGATTGTTATGTTTCTATGGTGTGCTTATATTATGTAAAGGCATGAATAAAAAATAAATACATAAAAATGCAATATCCACCAAAAAGGTAGCTTGAGGAGCAACAAGCGGACCATGATACCACAAGAGGAGAAGAGAAAATGAGGTGGATGTGCAATTTGAATTGATGGTTGTCCTTTAGAGGTGCAACCTTTATTCCCCATGCTTCCTTACCAATCTTCCCCTCTATCTTTGACTTGCGTTGTCCTTTGACGTTTTCCCCATGCTTCCTTGGAAGGGTGAACTACCCATGTGAGGAAAGTATGTATTGTGCAAATTCTTGGGGAAGAGCATTATTCACCATTATCCATGGATAATTACTCCATTCTCCATGAACATTCTACATTCTCTTATTCGAATTTTTTTCATTTCCTTGTTCACAGAGGAACTTGTGTGAAACTTTTTTTGTTATACCTACAATGGCAAGAGAACCCAATGCACTCATGGTTGGTAAGAGCATGTGGAGGCTGGGGGACTTGTTAATGAGTATATGATAGGAAATGGGTTAGTTTTGAGGGAAAAAACATAGTTGGAATGTCCATAATAGCTAATTAAAACACTATTAAAAAAGACAATCGTGTTAGTGATGCTCATGGATGGTTTGAGCCAAGTGATCTCCTCCAAGTCATTTGAAGTAGGAAACTAGTCATCTTGAACTCTCTATGCCTACACTAGAATGGAAGAAGATACTTGATGGACCGTGGAGCAAAGAAAGGGAAGATCTTCCTTGTATTGTGAAAGAGAATAAAGTGCCATGGCAGATTGATGGTTTGATGAGGGTCTAGAGTGCTCAGCGGTGAGAAAATTGGCTATGTCATGGGAGAAATTGATTTGGTTGAGTCATATTAAAGCCCTTTATGAGCTTCCTTTTCCCTATTGGTACCGTTTGTCTTAGGGGTGGAATCCATCACGAATTCCTATAGTTGGGTGATGAATCACTCCTCGATAATTGGTTTGTGGATGTGCACTCATTTACAAATTAGTGTTAATGATTTTGTAACTATCGAATGCTTTCTAGTTTTAATATATTTATGAATGAGTTTGAAATATGCAATGTTGTTTCCACTACAATTTGCATTGCATATGAATTGAGTTATGTTATTGTTAGAATTTGAATTAAGCATAATAGTTGGTTAATAGAAGTTTGAAATTTGTATAGAGTGCTACAATGGCCAAGGGAGGCATCTAGGTATGTAATAGTGTTGATGTTTGCAAAGAAATTGTTAAATAAAAAGAGTCAATGGAGCTATAATTGAATATTTCATAAGGCATAATACTTGCTAAGGTTTTGAAAATGGGGTAGCAAGATAAGTGGGATTGATTGTGGGGAAAACTCGACAGTTAAGCATGCTTGAGACAAAGGAGTCTTAGGATGGGTGACCTCCCATGAAGTCCTCGTTACTAGGTGCAAGCCCAAAAAGTGATTGTTGATGCTATGCGGTTCATTTCGCTAATTTCAATCCCACTTCTTCACCCCTGTGAACATCACCTGATGCATTGAGTGCTAAGTGGACTATTCAACATCATGAGAAATTGGTCAGTTGCAACTAATATTGATGGACATGGGCTCATATATTAATGGCTTACTCTACGCAAATAATATCGAAAATAATATCTCATATGTTGGATTGTTGAAGCCCCTCAATGCTTAAATAAAAAGATTCAAAGGATATCTAATTGAATAGTCCATAATGTGCAATACTTGCTAAGGTTTACAAATGGGGTAGCAAGCTAAGTGGGCTTGATTGTGGGGAAAACTCCACAATTAAGCTTGCTTCATCCAGAGGACTTTTGGGATGGGTGATCTCCCGAGAAGTCTTGGTTATCAGGTGCAGGCCTCGTAAGTGATGGTTGATGCTATGTGATTCATTCCCTAGTTTCAATCCCACTTCTTCACCCCCATGAGCATCACCCAATGCAATGAGTGTTAAGTGGACTATTCAAAATCATGAGAAATTGGTTAGTTGTGACTAATACTCATGGACATGGGTCATAGATTAATGACTTCCTCTACGCAGATAATCTCAAAAATAATGTCTCATACGTTGGACTGTGGAAGCCCCTCAATTATTAAAGAAATTGTTTGTCATCATTTGGGATAGTTTAATCATGCTTCTCCATCCCTCTCAAGATGGTACAACTACAAACACCCTAAATGTACTTATCCTTTGTGGAGAATGTAAACCCGAATAAAACCAATTGCAATTATAAAATGCCTTTCAAGACACTGGGAAAACTTGCAAACCTCCAAATTCTCTAACAAATATGTTTTAAGCCACAAGTATGCCCAAATGCTCACAATGCCTCAAATCTTAGCCATTTATCATTGTGTACCAAACACCATTCCACTATTGATGAGCTACTTATAGATCATATAACTCCTCTTTCTTTTATTTTTGCATGCTTCCTACCTGCATGGTCTATTAATAACACTAAAACATCCATTCATTATAATATTTGTTCTTGAGATAATAATAAAAAGGGTCCATTAATGATTGGGTTTATCTTAGATAAGGCAATGTGAGGGACATTTTTGGTATCATAAATGGAATTGAGAAATGTTGTGTAAACTATGTATAGATAGATCTACAACTACCCAAAATACTTCCATTCCTACATGTTATAGCACAAATTGTAGGTTGGGCAAAGCCCAACCCAATCCACAAGATGGCGATAACTATGGGAATACCTACCCACTATCAACTTAGGTAAGTACTCCCCTCGCTTTAGTGAAGGAGAAATCCTACACAAGGGTTGTATCCTGGGTGACGCTAGGGGGAAATCATATGAGAAGTGTAGTAATGGAAGATAATGCCCCTATAGTTCAAGCTCAGAAGTGGAATATGGATTGGAAACAAGTCTTGGAGATGGTCAATGATTTCCAAAAGTTTGAGTACTTACAGAAGAGAGTTGTACATGCCCAAGACAAGAGAAAAGATAAGTGTACAAGCCCAATATTCAAATGGAAAAGAAAGTGAATATTGTTGTCTTATATAGCAGCAGTAAAAAATGATACAAATCAACAAGTAAATGATAATAGAAGCTGCTAGATATGTCACTAGAAGTCAAGTAAAGATACAAGAGATTAAGCTAGCAATGACTAGTATAACTCAAGTAAGATAAAGCTAGACTTTAGTGAAAAAGTAAGGCTGTTAAAAAAAGTTATTGAAGAGATATTATGGCAGCCTTACGGATGTAGCAAAAGGTTTCTACAGAAGAAAATTTCAACCACCAAAAATCACTAATAAACCACCCAAAAGATGTGTTATGACTAGTAGATTATTATCGCAACTTCTTAGCAATTTCTAATGGTTGAAAAGTGAGTAAGAGAAAGAAGTTTCAATGAGTTTGTTGCAGCCCTAATGGATGTAGCATAAAGTTTATAGCAGCAATAATATATCCTTGACCAATCAAAATTGCCTAGTGGCTCAAGCAAGCTATTAAAGCAAAGAATTGATTCCACTTTAAACAATTTGAATATCTCGTAAAATCACGCATTTCAATGCAATAATTTATTTCTCCAATGCAATTTTCATATTAGTTCTTTGTATCTATTGGTTAAATGGAGTCTTGGATGTAAGAGTTAGATCAACAAAATCTTTAGGGGTGTAGGCTTTTCTACTCACTAGAGCATGCAAAACTAACCAAGGTAAAGGTAGGAGGGTGTAAGCCCTTTTACTCCTCCTAGTACCCTAGTAAAAAATGGCTTATCAACTAGTAAATAAGATGAACCTTGGTGTAGGGTGTATGCCCTTATACTCCTCCAAGGTTTTGAGACTAGATTAACAATGAAACTAGAAGAAAACACCAACAAAATGCAGAAATTTCCTTACCAATTCCAAAAAATGCAAGATCAAACCCTAGTTTACCAAGTAATGTCCATCCATAAGCAAGAGAAAAAGCCTCCAATAGGTGTGTGCCACCTTAGCTCCACAATATACCAAGAGAAAAAAACATAAGATAGTTTCACAAGAGAGAGATGATCCAAATTCCCAAGTAGGGTGAAAATTGCATCCAAGTAGTCTTTCTCACATGAGAGAGGTATGTTCAAATGAAATGAAAATGATCCTTATTTATACAAAACTCCTAAAAAGAGTTTGTCCACGTAAATTTAGGGTAAACCACAAAGTAAGGAGGAAAACCCCTTTTGCTTTTCTCCTTTAAAAAATATTTTAAGTTTGCACATGATGAAAACCCTAAAAGTGTGTCATCAACCCCTTCTAGGGTGACGTCTTGGTCACTTAGGCAAATCATTGAGCTTGAGGATGAAATAGTTGGACCTTCAAAGGCCTTCCCTTCATGCATTGGGGTCTTCTCTCCAAAGTACAATGGATATCCATAATCACAAATTCCAAGTGTCCATCCAACACCACCATCACCACCAAAACCCTAGCCCTAGGGTGACGTCAAGCCTTCCAAGGTGGCGTTTTATCCTCTAAAGGAAAATCGTTGGGCTTGCAAGTGCTAGGTGGTGTCCTCCAAGGACTCTTCATTTTCCTCCAAATGAAATATTCATCTCCTATACTGCCCCAAGGTCTAGGCCATGGCATCCAACCAGTGGGATTCCTTCAACAATGAAGGCCCAAGCTGGGCTTGTTCCTCCAAAATGTCCATAAACAAGATCCCGCAAAGACAGACAAGTACACCCTCCAAGGATCTCAAGCCAAAGCATCATGGAAAGTAAAATCGCATTTTATATAAGAGACATATAAGCATGTACATCAAAAACTACCTCATCAAATTAAACAAGTGCTCAAAGACCCTATGAAATTTACCAAGTTTAGGTATGGGAAGGTTGACAAGGTGACCTATTGGGTGAATCAGTCCTTAAGTCAAGGTGTGTTTCCTAGGTGGGAACCTCTCTAATTAATGTGGAGAATATGAAGTGGATGAGGGGTAAGACTTTTTGGCATGGGGTTCATGACATACAAGGGTTCATATTGTCTCACTTATGGTTTCCTTTGTAAAGGGTGTGTTGCACCTTTGTTTTCAATGCATGCTTTTTCCAAGCCCAATTATTTCCATTAATTATTTAAGATGTTTCCAGGATGAAGCAAAGGTGGGACTTCTACCTAAGCATAAAAAAACATTACCCACCTTGACTCTACCCTTGTCACACTATGCTTCCCCAAGTTGAATACAATGTGTGGGACTTCTACTTCTACCTAAGCATAAAAAACAATGCCCACACACACTCTACCTTGGTTAGCATTTTTATTTTGTTATTTTTTATAGGTCCCATCAGTTTCTTATGAAAGACATTTCATTGTCCTCGAGATCCCTGGGTGAACATCTAGAAGGTTTATGATTGGATTTTATCGTTTTCCAACTACAAACCTCTGGGCCTTCAACCCCTTCTTCCCATAAAATGAGGTACAATTCCTTCTTGGGTCAGTACACCTGAAAATCCCAAAAGATAAGGAGACAAAAAATGAGAGAAGTGTGAAAAATGGTAAGTATGATCGGGAATGGCGCGATGACTCATTGAGGAGATCTCTAGTAGAAAATCCATCCCTAAGGGTGACCACTTACTAGGGAACAATGTCAACCACCAAGGTGAAACAGGGCAAAGAGCATAACTTCCAAGTAGACATTCTATAATCAAAAGAAGCTTTAAATGCAACATACTCAAATGTTTCAAATATTAAAGTGACACTTACCATAATACCTGACTTGTACCTCATGGATCAAGACCCATCGTCGTCCGAAAGCAAGTTGATATGGTTGATGGCATTGTCATGAATCTAGGAAATGTGGTGGTGAGGTGGGTCTTTGTATGTGCATGCAGAAGCTAACAATCATTTGTCCCTTGGTACTACATGTCTGCAACCTGAGGGCCTCAAGACATCATCTCCTTAGTTATCCCTAGAATTTGGGGATAAAATCTAGCTCCTACTTAGGGACATGTACTTGTCGTAGAGTGCATGAGAAATTCAACATCTCCTATTCAGACCTGTGCCTTCACTAAAACATAAAAACATAAAACATAGGGTGGTTCACTNAAACTATCATGAGCAATCAAGATGCAAAATGAAAGAAAGAAATATGACCTACCTACTTATCTGGGGCTTGGGCCCTTAAAAAGTCACGTACCTTGAATGTAGGGTCGGAGAAGAGACCCATCCATTGGTAATGACATCTTTCTCACGTCCAAAGTTGACAAGTAGTATTTTTCACTCTCAGACTTCTTCTTGATGATGTAAGGGTCAATCCAAGAGTTGTTATTCTTCTGATCATATTTGGGCTTTCCCGTCCTCTTATCCCATGTGAATGCAAGACTTCCTTCATTGTAGTTGATGTAAGGTATATTTTCGATATAGGGATACGAAGGTAGCTCTGTGTTGACTGCATCTTTAATGGCCTTCTAAAGTTCTTTGTCCCCTTTACCTTCTTCTTTCTTTAATATCTTTATGGATCCTTGTTCCTTCCCTTGAAATTTGGCTAACTTCTCTCTATATTCCTGGGTTCTTGGAAGCAATGTATCTATAGAATCCTCATGCATGAAAGGTAGATCGTGAGGGTCATATTCAATGGGTACTAGACCTTCATCAAATTCATTCTTATTGATGCAATTAGGATGGTCCCACTCTATTACATGTTCCTTGGCCGCTCATTAGTTGTAAAGAACTTCAAAGGTACCATCCTCCTTAGGGATATAAGCATGAGTGAGGCCGATACTAAGGAATCCTCTAAGAGTGGCGGCCCAACTCCTTGCTAATAGCATACCCCAAGCATCTTGAACATCAATCACCACTATATTCATGAGGATGCTAATGTGAGGAAAATCCACCAAATATAACTCAACATCTTCTATGAGACCATAAACCTTGACCTTCTTGGAATAGATTCCGCAGAAATTTCCATAGGGTCTAGTTGTCTTGAGGCCAAGTTGCTTCATAACCTTTAAGGACATCACATTTTTCGAGGCCCCATAATCTAACATGTAGTTTTGTAAGACAAGATTATCCATCCCCAAATAAAGGTAGAAGGGAGGGTTAGGAACGTTTTTCCATCCAAGGTACATGGTGTTCAATATTATCGAAGGATCTTCTGCCTTGGCTGGCACTTTTAGAAACTTCAACAATTCTCTTCTAATGAAAGGGATTTTGCACATTTATGTCATCGGGACTGTCATATTCAATTTTCCAATCATGGTCATGACATCTATATTCAACTGAATCTCTTCTACCCATGTTGGTTTTGGAAGCAATTCTTGAAGTGGAGTTAGTTTTGTTGGCTAAGATGAATTTTGCTTCTCTGAAGTCTATGGAGGCGAGATAGGAAACTTATTCCTTCTTGCATAAGTCAAGATCTCACTCTCATTTAACTCTTTCTTCTACTCTTCAGTCAATTGATTAAGCACAATGAGTCGGCCTTCTTTGGCTCCCTTTCTTAGGGATTCATCAATCTGTTCCTGTGTAATACATGCAAGTCTATCATCATCCTCATCCTGAAAGGCAAAGATTGTATCCATGAAATTGATACTGTCATTAGAATCTTCTTCTTGTTTTGGACACTCTTCCTTTGGGTGAGGTTCTTGGAAAGGAGAGCACCATGGTAATTTCTCCAACTTCACCATCCCAACAGGGTTCAATTTGTCAGGATCCTTTGCCTCTTGTTGAGGCTTTGCCTTCCAACCTATGGGTTCTTTCTTGACAAATGAATTCCTATGAGCAGACTGATTTGTTTCCAAAGTTGTCAATCGACTCATAAATTGATTTTGAGTCTAGACAAACTAAGTACTCATCCGATCAAGATGTCAAGCTATGAGATTAATTGGAACCGGTGCACTATTTGTCGTTGTTTTTGCCTTTGGTTTTGCTTTGGCATGAGGATACTAAAAAGGATCGAACTTGGAGCACAAAATATTCTCCTCAATGTCTGCACTATAATCTTTGGCTTCTGCCAAGGTGTGGGGTTTCTTGTCCCTTAGGATGAAACCAAATTTCCCTTCAAAGGAATTGACATAAAGGAGACGAGTAGTTGTTGCGGTAGGGTGCAAATCATGGGGGATTTGGCTGTGCAGTTTATCAAATATGGTATCAAACTCACTAATCATTGCGTTCTCCTTTTTCTTTATCTAGCTGAACTAATTCATTAGCATATTGCTATCTTTCTTCAATGACCACCTGCTTTTGAACAACTTAGCAAAGTCTTTGTAAGTGGTAAGGTGATCATTCGATAAGTAGTCAAACCACCTTTGGGAATATTTAGTGAGAGATGACGCTAACAACTTCATTACAACATCTTTATGTTCTCCTCCTTCATTTTTCAGGTCTCGACCAATGACGTGTAGATTTTGTTCTGCGGTGATTACATTGTTCCCAAAAAAAATTGGCAACCATTTATTGATCTCTTTAGGCATGGTATTGGGATACCCATCAATGGCTGCCATGTTCAAGGGATTATAGAGTTCATTTTCCCAAGTACGATACATTGGTGTAAGTGGGAGATTACCTTGAAATAGTTGTTTGACAACAAGAGAGTGGAGAGGAGGACTTCTTTGGTAAGTTTTGGAAGGTTTGAAGCTTCCAGGGGGAGGTTTTTTTTAGAAGAAGGATTTTGGGATGCTGAAGTCACTAGATGAGTCTTAGCTCATCAAGGATGGAAAGGGAAAGGTAACTTCCCTCAAGTGGAGTCACTAGGAAAACTAGGGAAAGGTTTTGGGATAGTTTTCCAAAGTGTCATTAGGGCACGAAAGAGGATTCAAAATCCTCCTTGGCAACGGTGCCAAAATGTTATCACACAAATTGTAGGTTGGGAAAATACTGATCCAATCCACAAGATGGAGAAAACTGTGTGAATACCTACCCAATGTCACCTTAGGTAAGTAATCGCATTGCTTTAGTGAAGGATAATCCTACACAAGGGGGGTATCCCGGGTGACCCTAGGGGGAAATGAGATGGAAAGTGGAGTAATGGAATATGATGACCCTATAGGTCAATCTAAGAAGTGAAAGATGGCTTGGAAACAAGTCTTGGAGATGGTCAATGGTTTCCAAAAGTTTGAGTACCTACAAAAGAGAGTTGTACCTGCCCGAGACAAGAGAAAATACAAGTATACAAGCCCAATATTCAAATGGACAAGAAAGTGAAGCTTGTTGTCCTATATAGAAGCAATAAACAATGATATAAATCAGCAAGTAAATGATAATAGAATTTGCTAGATATGTCACTGAAAGTCAAGTAAAGATACAAGAGATTAAGCTAGCAATGACTAGTATAACTCAGGTAAGAAAAAGCTAGACTTTAGTGAAAAAGTAAGGTTGTTAAGAAAATTTATTGAAGATATATTATGAAAGCCTTATGGATGTAACAAAAGGTTGCTACAACGGAAAATTTCAACCACCAAAAATCACAAATAAACTGCCGAAAAGATGCTCAATGAGTAGTAGATTATTATGACAGCTTCTTAGCAATTTATTGCGATTGAAAAACGAGTAAGAGAAAGAAGTTTAAACGGGTTTGTTGCAGCCCTAATGGTTGTAGCATTAATTTTATAGCAGAAAAAAGATATCCTTGACCAATCAAAATTCCCTAGTGGCTCAAGCAAGCTATTAAGGCAAATAATTGATTCCACTTTAAACAATTTGAATATCTCGTAAAATCACGCATTTCAATGCAATAATTTATTTCTCCAAGGCAATTTTCGGATTAGTGCTTTGTATCTATTGGGTAAATGGAGTCTTGGATGTAAGAGTTAGATCCACAATATCACTAGGGGTGTATGCTCTTCTACTCCCTAGAGCATGCAACACTAACCAAGGTAAATCTAGGAGGATGTAAGCACGTTTACTCCTCCTAGTACCCTAGTAAAAAATGGCTTATCAACTAGTAAATAACATGAACCTTGGTGGAGGGTGTATGCCCTTATACTCCTCCACGGATTTGAGACTAGATTAACAATGAAACTAGAAGAAAACACCAACAAAATGCGAAAATTTCCTTACCAATTCCAAAAAATGCAAGATCAAACCCTAGTTTACCAAGCAATGTCCATCCATAAGCAAGAGAAAAAGGCTCCAAGAGGTGCGCACCACCTTGGATCCAAAATATACCAAGAGAAAACACCATAAGGTAGTTTCACAAGAGAGATATGATCCAAATTTCCCAAGTAGGGCGAAAATTTCAACCAAGTAGTCTTTTTCACATGAGAGAGCTATGTTCAAATGAAATGAAAATGATCCTTATTTATACAAAACTCCTAACAAGTGTTTCTCCACATAAAGTTAGGGTAAACCACAAAGTAAGGAGGCCAACCCCCTTTACTTTTCCCCTTTACAAAATATTTAAGTTTGCACATGATGAAAACCCTAAAAGTGTGATGTCAACCGCTTCTAGGGTGATGTCTCGGTCACTTAGGCAAATCCTTGAGCTTGAGGATGAAATCGTTGGGCCTCCAAAGGCCTTCCCTTCATGCATTGGGGTCTTCTCTCTAAGGTAAAAGGGATATCCCTTATCAAAAATGCCAAGTGTCCATCGAACACCACCATCACCACGAAAATCCTTGCCCTATGGTGACGTTTTAGCCTCCAAAGGAAAATCGTTGGGCTTGCAAGGGCTAGGTGAGGTCCTCCAAAGTATCTTACTTTTCCTCCAAAGGAAACTTTCATATCCTATACTGGCCCAAGGCCTGAGCCATGACATCCAACCGGTGGGCTTCCTACCCCAATGAAGGCCCAAGCTTGGCTTGTTCCTCCAAAATGTCCATCAACAAGGTCCTACAAAGACAAACAAGTACGCCCTCCAAGGATCTCAAGTCAAAGCATCAAGGCAAGTAAAATCACATTTTATATAAGATCCATCTAAGCATGTACATAAAAAACTACCTCATCAAATTAAACAAGTTCTCAAAGACCTTATGTAATTTTCCAAGTATAGGTATGGGAGGGTTGACAAGGTGACCTATTGGGTGAATGAGTCCTTAAGTCAAGGAGTTTTTCCTAGGTGGAAACCTCTCTAAGTCATGTGGAGAAGATGAAGTGGATGGGGGGTAATATTTTTGGGCATGAGGTTCATGACATACAAGGGTTCTTATTGTCTCATTTATGGGTGCCTTTGTAGAGGGTGTGTTGAATGTTCGTTTTCAATGCATCCTTTTTCCAAGCCCAATTATTGCCTTTAATTATTTAAGATGTTTCCAGGTTGAAGCCAAGGCGGGACTTCTACCTAAGCATAAAAAACATTTCCCACCTTAACTCTACCCTGGTCACACTATGCTTCCCCAAGTTGAAGACAATGTGTAGGACTTCTACCTTAGCATGAAAAAAAATGCCCACACCCGCTCTACCTTGGTTGGCATTTTATATTGTTATTTTTTACAGGTCTCATCAGTTTCTTGTGAGATAGATTTCATTTTTCTCGAGATCCCTGGGAGAGCAACTAGAAGGTTTATGATTATCTTTTTCTAGCTACAAACCTTTGGGCCTTCAGCCCCTTCTTCCCATGAAATGAGGCATAATCCCTTCTTGGATCAGTACACCCAAAAATCTCAAAAGATAAGGAGATGAAAAAGGGGTGAAGTGTGAAAAATTGTAAGTATGATCGAGATGGCACGATGACTCATTGAGGAGATATCCCAGTAGAAAATCTATCCCTAAGGGTGACCACTTACTAGGTCACAATGTCAACCACCAAGGTGAAACATGGAAAATAACATAACTTCCAAGCAAATGTTCTATAATCAAAAGCAACTTTAAATGCAACATACTCAAATGCCTCAAATATTAGAGCGACACTCACCACAATACCTGACTTTTGCCTCATGGAGAAAGACCCATCGTCTTCCAGAAGAAAGATGATGTGGTTGATGCCATCGTCATGAATCCAGGAAATGTGGTGGTGAGGTGGGTCTTTGTATGTGCATGTGGACCCTGACAATCATTTGTCTCTCGGTACTCCATGTTTGCAACATGAGGGCCTCGAGACATCATCTCCTTAGTTATCCCTAGAAATTGGCTATAACACAACCCATGGATTTTGGTAGAGCACCATTGTCTATGACCCCTATGCCCCCATCTTAAAAAATAATGTCAACAACAATAAATACCACAACCACTAGGTGTTCCAAGGGCTAAGGTCAACAAAGAGAACAATGCCTACAACAATTTCCAGGGCTTCCTGGCCCTGGATTTTCCTTATGGCCTCCAATGCCAATAAGGCCCACAACCCCTACAAGAAATGTAGTACGTAGTAAACCTTGGTATATAGAATAGAGAATAAAACGTAAAACTTTGGAAATAAACCCTTAAACTGCAAAGATACAAAACATTCACGTTGAACAACATAAGAATATAGAGAGAGGAAACCTTAAGGTAGGGTAACACCATCAATTACTCCTTATGGAAGGAATCACTCCAAAAGTCATGTTTGGTACAAGACAATACAATCCAACACACATCCAATACAATGATACTCATGTGTATTTATACTTTTTATTGAATATTCCTAAGGGTTTATGCCAATTACCCCTTATTATTATATTATTTCATTTTAATTACATAGTGGACCTATTCCATTATTATGGCCACATTATATTCATTATCCCCTTGGGTACCTACTTAGGTACCCAATAGTATCCTCCCTGGGTACATTACATTCCATCCTCCTTGACATGTTTCATACTCAAAACATGACATATAATATGATATACTAATCAATGCAATCAATTGGTATGATGCATGAGCATACATCCATCCTAGTGAAATGTGGATATGGGGTCCAACTATGACCTTCTCTTTGATATTGATTTTGGTTTATTCTTGGGATCCATGTCTTCACCATGCTACTCTGATATCTCCTTGCATTGCTTTCAATCTTCCATGTGCCTCTTGCTACCACACAATCTAGCACCAAGTGAAAATCCTTCATAAGGCAATAACTAGTGGAACATGGAAGGTGTCACCATTGTCACCCAGGTAACAACTTCCCACTCTTTAGTGAAGGAATAGTATCCAACACATTGGAGGCTTCCCCAGTATCCCCCAATAATCCCTAGGCAAGACACAATCAAGTCTATGGTTCCTTTGGGGTGACTACTCATACTACCACCGATATAAGGATAAACAAAGTAATAGAGAGGTGGTGGGATAAGACAATTTCCAGATTTAAAATATTAAGGATTCAAGTCCAACAAAAATGATCTCCAAGTCTAGTATAAGTCTAGTAGGGTCCCCAGACACTAGAAATAAAGAAAAGGTCTAAGCCTATAGTAGAGTTTGCAAGAAATATATGAAATAACAATAGCAAAGAAAAAGATTACAACGGTAAATAAATTATTATGATAGTAAAATAAATTATTTCCAATAGTATAAAGGTTATTTTAGCAATGAAATAAGTGATTTTCAGTAGTAGTAAAATTATTACAATAGTAAAATTTATGATTTTCAGTAGTAGTAAAATTATTACAATAGTAAAATTTATGATTTTCAGTAGTAGTAAAATTATTACAATAGTAAAATTTATGATTTTCAGTAGTAAAATCAATTATTGCAACAGTAAGAGAAGTGATTACATCAGTAGAAATAATATCCACTTGATCATTAAATGATCTGGTAAATAAGAGGGCTAAATACTAGGTTAAATTAGGGTTTTAGTTGCCCACAAATTTAGAAAATTAAACAGTAAAAATCAACTCGAAAACCCTAGATTTTTTTGTCTTAGATGGATGCCATAACACTTCATAAAATTAAATTAGGGTTTCAACAATGTAGTTTAGGTCAATAACATTCCTAAACACCCTATACATCATTTTTTTATGGATAGAAATGAAAATTTGCAACAAATAAACCCTAAACCTAACTCTAAAGTAGTAAAATTTAGTAGTAATGATTGACTGTTTTGGAGAATAAGATTAATCTCTACTATTTTGGGCATATGGGGTCAAATAGAGATTCTTCTTTAGGAAAATGAAGTGGATTATTTTAGGGTGAGGCTTAGAGGTTGTCCACTACTAACCCCATGCAATCCTCCTAAAATATTAAGAGATGAATCAAAGGAAGATTTCTCCACTAAAAAACCTTCCAAAATTTTTTACAAGAAGGGTTTGTTCAAGAATGATCCAAGAGGATGAAGAACCACCACTAACCACCACTAGAGAAACACCACCAATCTAAAAGTTCTTTCATGAACATAACCATAAGATGAAAAACGAACACTTACTCAAAATATCTTTCATCCATCAAAATTCTAATTTCCATGTCATCCAAGTAGTAGTATAAGATACACAAACATAGCTCCCAAAAAAACTCGCCCTCATTAACCATCCATGACATTCTTCATGAGAGAGAATAAGTAGAAGTAGACAAGAGTAATAAATCTCCACAAGTAGCAATGGTTTACAAAATGATAAATAATTCTCTATTTATATGAGAGATCTAGCAAAAAAAGTGAAACTTTGCCATGAAAGGGTGCAATGTTTCATCTCCAAGAGGTTCCTCATCATCCAAAGGGTGTGACATTTCATCAAAAGGTGTCATATCACCATCAAGAAGCCCCAAAATGTTACATCAAGGTGCCCCCTACCTCCAAGGGATGTGACCTCTCATCAAAAGGTGATATATCATTATCAATAAGCCCCAAAACATCACATCAAGGTGCCCCATGCCTCCAAGTGGTTTGACATCTCATCAAAAGGTGTCATACCTTGATCAAGAAGCCCCAAAAAGTCACATATAGGTTCCCCAAAATAAAAAGGTGCAACATACCATCATCCAAGTGAAGCATCCCATCATCAAACGGTGCCATCATCAAAGGGTGTCATCATCAATGGAAGGATGCCACACGATCTTTCAAGTGCAACATCCTTAAGAAAAGGTCCAATGTTCTCTAGAGAATGTGGAATGTCCCACCAAATAACCATCATCATCATGCAACATCCCATCACCAAGGAGATTAAGGTCATACCCCATGTGTGCCAAGGTGTCTAGTGAATAGAGCCATGCCCTCAAAAGGTTCAACATCCTCTTGGAAGTGTGGAATGACCTCTCTCAAGTGGTGGGGATGACCTCCATGAAAGTGTGTTAGTAGCCCCTCACCACTCAACATCCTCCAATTGATCCAAGTGTCAACCAAGCATGTGTTTATGTGCAACCATCATCCGAGGAGGGGCTCGTGTGGTCCAAAATGCATAATGAAGATCAGAGGCAAGGTACACAATCCAAGCGCAACATATAAAGTGAGTCATGTTAATACAAAATCAATTAGATAGATCTCACGTGATATCCTCTTTGAACTTCACACTAGTTTACAAAATTATACAATTTTCCATGTCTAGGTATGGGAGGGTCATTATTCCCCCCTATCAGGTGTGCCACTACCTAGACCAAGAGGTATGTCCCAGGGAACCCATCAAGGAGTATGTGCAATGGTAGTAGTATGGATTAGGGTTTACTTGAATCATGGGTTGGTTGTCATTGACATGCAAGGCCATGTATAATAGTCATCCTCACGAGCGCCTTTGTAGAGGGAGTGCTAAGGAAATGAGGTACCCTTTCCTCGACATTGTGTCTTTCCAAACCCCTAGTTGCCCTTTTCTATACAGCTTTAACTTTTTTTGGCTTTTGACATTTGATTTACTAAGTCCTTTTATAAGATATACATTCATTGCATAGTACTTGGGGTGATGGACTCTTAGCGAGGGGGTAGAGCTCATGCTTCTTTATTTCTTGGTTTTAATACTTTTCTTTTCTTGTTTGTTTCTTTGCCCCGCATTTTGAATTAGGGGTTTTTCTCTTTCTATATCATTTTTTTATAAAGTTGCATCAACCTTGGGATTTCAAGCCCCTTCTTCTCATGGGATTATGAAGCATAGACCATCAATTACTCCTTATAGAAGGAATTACTCTAAAAGCCATGTTTGTTACAAAAAACCCTCTAATACATCTCATATAATGGCATGCATGTCTATATATATACTCTCTCATGAATATTCCTAGAGGCCTATGCCAACTATCCCCCATTATTACATTTATTACCCACCTACTACCAAGTGGGCCTTATTCCATGAGTATGACTCATTACCATCAATTTATTGGCCCTTATGGTCACATTATATTAATTATCCCTCTTATGTACCTAATATTACATTAATTATCCTCCTTGGGTACACTACATTCCATTCCCCTTCACATGTTTTGTCCTTGAAACATGGGTGGAAGCCATATAGTATGATATGTTGAAAAATGTAGTCAAGTGGTACCAAGATCGAGAATCCATCCATCTTAGTGAGACATGGGGCCCAACTTTTGCCTTGCTACCTTTATATTGATTATGGTTGCACCTTTGGTTCAATGTTGTCAATGTGTTAGTCTATACCTCAACTCATTGCTTTTAGTCCTCCATTTACCTATATATTGTGTGCTTTTTATGATTCCATGTATGTCCATGGTAAATTTGTTGATGCTCAAGACCTCGCCTTAATGAGTTTTGTCTCATGATGGTGGGGGTGGCGATATGCAACAACCTGAGCTATTGGTTATTATTTCTTTGGCTCTTCACCCTATGGTTCCTTTAAGGAATGCAACTATGTAGATCCTTCATCCTTTTTATCATGCCTTCCCAAGGATCCCCTTGAGGTGCATTTGTGGATCCTTATGTTGATTCAACCTCAGATACTTCATTTGAAGTGTCTATAGGTACTATACTTAGTTTCCTTGCAATTACTTCTTCATGTGCCACCTTGGGCCCTTGTTTCCCTATAATGTGATTTTATTTTTCTTGTATCAAAGCTTCATAAACTTCTTTTGCACATTACTTTTAACCATATAAACTAAGTCCATCGAAGGATATCCAAGAATAATATTCACATCATCCATATATATAGCATGAAAATATAAATGTAAAGCATATTTATCCATAGTAATCTTTAAATCTTTAAAAATTTGAACATTATCACCCTTAACTTGTGTGCTTTGGATATACTTTTATATGATCTACAATCTTTGAGCCAAGGCAATATTGATGAAATTATGCTTGTTGCTAAAGTTTATAGAAATAATGACCTTCTCCTGCTGAAGACATCCATGAACCTATAATAGGAATGATTTTCATGAAAATAAACCCTTATGACTCTCTTTATTCTTTTTTGTGGCATGAGACCACTTGTCTAAAAATAAGTGTTCAACTTGTACTTCAAATTAAAATTAGAACCTTTCATTAGGGCCAAGTGGTTGCCACCATATGCAAGCATTGTCTTTTAGATTATGACCCAATATGTATCTCCAATGAGTGGGAGATTCTAACTTCCTCCAATTTCGGTATTATTCAATATTAGGACTATTATATTTTCCCATAAAATACATTTTGCTTGGAAAAAACTCACAACTAAAACTAGGGTTTTGAATAAATAACTTAGTTTTCAATGAATCTCCTTTGTGTGGCCAAGGTTTTGGGGCAACAAATTTGAAATGAATATAACTCCCTCGATATTGATCAGAGTCTTTATTGTAACCCCAATTTTGAAATGCCATTGCCACTCTACTTCTAATGGCAATGGTCTTGTTGTAATTTTCTACACAAACAGAGAGAAAAGTGTGCCACAAGACTTCCCTGGGAGGGTCTTAAGTCATAACTTAAAATAGTTGTAACTACCACGATACTACTTAGAATCTTTATTATGACCCCAAATTTGAAGTGTTGTTGCCACTCTATTTCTATTGACATTGGTCGTCTGCAATTTGGTTTATAAATAGAGATATAATTGCACCGTAAGAATTTCCCACAGGGATTTTGAGGCCTCAACTTGAAACCAATATAACTTATATGGTACTTCTTTGAATTTCTATTATGATCCCTATTATGAAATGTCACGACCACTTTGGTTTTGAATGCACCAAGCTAGGTGTAATTTAAGGAATAGGTTAAGAGAAAAATMTTCCACAAAATTATGAAAAAAAAAATTGTGTAACAAAGAGCTATGRTACCACTTGTAGTGAACCTTAGTAGATAAAAGATCAAAAACCCTAATCTTCAAAATAACCAAGGCATACACACATAATAATCAACACAAGAATATAGAGAAAACTCTTAAGGTAGGGTAACACCGTCAATTACTCCTTAATAAAGGAATCACTACACAAGTTGTGCTTATTATAATACAATCTCAAATATATTTCATACGATGATATGAATGCCTATATATATGCTCTCATGAGTATTCCTAGAGACCTTTGCCAACTACCCCTCATTATTACATTTATTACCCACCAACTGGGTACTACACCTTATTTCATGAGTATAAATCATTACCAATAACCTAACATGCTTTATCACTACATTACATTATTTATCCCTCTTAGGTACCTCCTTAACTGCCTAATATTACATTAATTATCCTCCTTGAGTACATCCTGAGGTACATTACATGAAACTTCCTCAACGTTAAAGAAGATGATGATGTTTTGCAGATGGTTATGGAAAATGAGAACAATGATAATAACATTAATCACAGTATTAAATTCAACAATAAAGATTGGGGRAATTTTTGAAGGATTCCATTGCTTCAATGCCTAACAAGAGTTTTGACGAAGATGAAGAGGAATCCAAGTCTTATGTCATGGACAACAATAAGGATTTTGAAATCAAGGGGATCATTTTAGGAAGGTTCAAGGAAAACAATGGTAAGAACAAGAACACACATAAAGAGAAATGTATGGGTTCTAGTGTTGCATTTGAGAAAACATTTTCCTAGAAGTCAAAACATCAATCCAAAAGGGAAGATTTTGAGTCGGAAGATATCAAAGATGATGATGATTCCTATTTGGAAGAGATGAAGTCAAGGAGGAAGAGGTCCAATAGGAGAAAGAGGAGGACAAATGAAAGGGAAGGATAGACATGACCTAGAGGAGGAGGATTTTAAGTTATTCAAACATCGATAGCGATAGTGATTCAAAGAATGTAAAAAGTAGGAGCAGGAAGCATGCAATAAAGAGACATAAAAAACATGACGAAAGTAGGAGGCATTGTGCCAAAACATATAAGCACCACTCCATTGGTAATCATAATATTTGCTACTAGCCTTGTGATGTGGGAGCAATGAATGGAGAAAGAAGTTAGAGTTAATTAAAAACGATCACTGATCATTTCATTATTATTATTATTTTATACATTTATAGTTAGAATATTAAACTCCCACCTAGGGTATAAATTTGACGTACACTCCTACCTGTTAGTAAATTTTTCATGACGAGTTTCTTTTTAAAACTTCCCTTCACATGACATTTTATATTTATTTTTCCCGTCATTTATATGTTATGTATTATATATGTTTTTGTTAATTTTGATCATATATACAATAGCAATTTATGTTGTGAATATAAAGCCAACAATACTATATTAATATATGTACTATGTTATTAATCATAATTAAAATTGATATCATAGTATTTCAGTATTTAGAATTTCACAATTTCCATAATAAATAAAAAGACCCTTATGTGGACACAATTTCTAGGCATACAATCACAATTTCTGTTCAAACAAAGCCTCATACAATCACAATTTCCATTCAAACAAAAAAGCATGACAATGCTCACTTCAAAACTCATCAAATGCAATTGAAATTTTATACAGAATATCTATGTGTCTTGCCTAAAAATGAATTTGGGTAGTGGCATGTGGGTAGGGCACTCGATAATATTCTTGAGTCTTGATCTTTTCTTCTTAGTGTTTAGTTTTCAGCCTGTGAGATTGCAAATGCAACAGAGATGGGATTTTTCAAGCAACCCCCAAGACCCAATGTGGGTGCAGTTTGTGACTTTGTGTAGTGGGAATAGGAATATATAACCCCCAATCCCGATCTTTTCGTCCTTCTCATGTTTCAACCTACACGCTGCAGGATTGCATCATCACAATTCATGGCTCGAAGTTCCTAAACATCTTTACTCCGCTTTGAACTCAGATGATCCTAAACTAGTACTTATCTATTTCCAATTGATCATGTGGCATGAGAAGACCAAGCCACTCATAGACTTATCCATGTGATAAAGGCATTGGTAAGTGAAGTTATGCGCGGAGATCACGTCAATAATTTGATGAACACAAGGTTGATTAGAGATGATTCGAGGAAGACTAATCGTGCCTAGAAACAGACGTAAGTTCCAATTTGCATGATGGGAATGTTACATTGGGAATCATGAAATGGAAACAAGCATTTTCAAACTACTCATAAATTTTCAAATTACTCATAAATTTGACAGTTTTACATATGATAATTTTACAGTTTTAAAAATTAAGTAATGGTTAATGCAAATTTTAAAATTACCCGTGTTTTAGAGTTAAATAAGAGAAAAAAGGGTAAATACCTGATGTGCAACCCACATTACTCATATTCGAAGTGAATACACCGATGTCTTATCTAGTTATTATGACATGTCATATCTCAAACAATAAGAAAATGTAAAACATAATTTCCTTGCAAGGTTGTGTCCTGAGCGACAGAGGCGAGGTAGCGGTCCAAGCGACAGAGATGAGGTAGCGACAGACAAGAGGGGACATGAGGGGTGAGATAGCGACAAACAAGAGGGGCAAGACATGGGCAAACAAAGGCGAGATAATTCCATACAAGAGGGGACACGAGGTAGCGAGCAACAAAGGGACTCGAGGTAGCGACAGAGGGGCCCGAGCAAGTGACAACGATAGAGTTCCTGAGAGCGACAGGGGGACCTGGTCTTGGGAGGGGGCTAGTTTCTGCAAGGGTTTCGGTCTTTGGATTCGAGATTTTTGGTAAAAGTCAAACTGCTACTCGACATGAATAGGTGTGGCAAGGGTTCTCTCTTTCCTCTATTTATGTCTCCCTCTTTAAGCTTTGTGTATTTCCTTTAAGATAACACAAATGAAATGTGGGAAAAACAAAAACAAAACTAGCAGAAAACACATCAAAACAATTATGGGGGTTAGTATGGAGGAACCAAAAGAAGGTTTAGCCTTGATGATCCAAGGGTCCAGTGTACAGGAGGCACAAATACCAATGCTTAACACCACATGAAACAAATTTGCAAACTACTCGATTATTGTGGAGAGGGCAGGGTACAATGGGGGCTTACAACCTCAACTTACTAGTGGATCTTCATTTTCCCATCCTGTAGTGACAGTGGAGGATATAACAAGAGCATGGGTTTTTTGTATGGCATATTTCTTTCATAAGGATGCAAGAAATACAAATGAAAGATTGGTTTTTGTAAACGCAAAACAATATAAGGGGATTCTAAAGCGTAGGCAGACCCGAAAAGCTAAGGCAACCACATAAGAAAAAATTCGCAATGATCTTGCTGAAAGTGAACATCATATCCAGTAAGGCTTATCAAGCCAGTGTGGAGCAAATAGAAATTAAGCATCTCGAACCAAAATTGGACAGAGCAGAGGTTCTCAAAGAAAACAAAGAAGACTGAAAAATAGTTAACCATGACAACAAAGACCTATATAGTCCCACATCAACACCATTAATGTGTTCATCTGAGCTATATTTGAAAGAACTCATGAACATGAAAAGGAGACTCGAAATTTTAGAAGAGAAAAGATGGTATGAAGGCAACAAAGTAAACAAAATTGTTGAGTTCAAGAGCAAATTAGAGGGCGAAAATAAAGCTCTTAAGGAACAAATCTCAAGCATGTAGGTTAAAATGGAAATAGAACAACAAGAAGTGACTGCCTTGAAATAGGAATTAAAACAAATGAGGATAACTAGAGTAGAGAAATAAAAAATGGTGAAAGAAGAGGACACAATACAAAGACATGAGATTCAATTAGTGCTAGTTGACTTGGAAGCTAAATAAAACTAGCTAAAGATCAGATAGAAGAGGCTAAATCATGGTCACAAGTTGTAAGTGGGTCATCAAAAAAACAAAAAGAAATCACTGAGAAGCAAATCAAAATACAAATAAAGGAAGAACATGATAAGTGAGGCAAGGCTGCAAATATCATCATCAAAGGACTGAGGGACTTTGGTGAAAATGAGAGGACAAACATTCTAGCAAGGGACTTCCTTAAAGATAAGTTGAAGTGGACATGGTGTTTTCACCAAGCAAGCAGGGTTTGGCAAAAGATAGAGGGAGGAAGAGATAGACATGTAAGAGTTATCGTAAGGAATATAAATGATAAGAATATGATCCTTAGAAATAGAGGATTGCTTAGAGGCACACACATCTACCTAGATGAGGACTTGACTTTGGCTCAACAAGAACAACAAAGAAAGGAGTGGGAAAAGTGAAAACAACAAGAAATGAGGGAAAATGGGCATGGTTGAAGAATGAGAAGGATCAAATATGTGATCGTTTCTCAACTAAGAAATAGGAAATCGGGGCCCCATGAGACTATTTATAGGTAGTAAGTTGGAATTGCAGAGGTTATCCATGGATAAGAGGTCCGGGGTTGGGGACCATAGCATAAGGGAAATATATTATCATTCTTGTAGAAATGCATGAGCACGATGGTTGCAAGGTTCTAGATTTCAAGGGGTACAAGAAAACTTTAGTTTGGAACAAAGGAAATGGGCCATGAAAAGGACATGGGGGAGTTATAGTGCTAATAAATGAAAAATGGGGTGGTGTTGTAAAAGTGGTAAAAGAAGACCCAAACAAACAATACATATGGCTGCAAATAACTGAGAAGGAGGTTACTTTCAGGTTGTCTGCTTGCTATTTTGCCCCCAAAAACTCAAATATATATAAAAGAAGCAATTTAGACAACAAAGACCCGTATGCCTTATTGAAAAGAGATATCTCTCTCTTAGACCACTTGGGAGAAGTAATGTTAATGGGTGATTTTAATGCAAGGACAACTAACAACCAATCTCTCCAATTGAGCAATGAAGAAAGAGGGGAAAACAATCCCTTATGGTTGGAAGAGAGTGGAGATCAATCATGGGCAAGAGATTCACAAGATGGAAATGGGGGCGTGACACACTTTGGGGCATAATTACTGGGGCTTTGTAGTTTGTTTGGCATGGTTATTTGCAATGGAATGAGAGGGTGGCTAGCTTCAGGGGGTATCACATGCAAAACTTACAATGGTCAAAGTGTGGTAGATTACTTGATCTGCTCTCAAATTTTTACTTCTAGAGTGTTGAAGTTTGATATAGGGGACTGCACTATTGAAATGAAATTTGATCATGCCCCCTATTGGTTAAGCTATACTTTCCTTCTAGCCCACACAATAATCAAATCCTTGGCATACAAAAGAAAAATCTTCCCAAAGGCAAAATCCTCATAAATCAAGAAAATAGGAAAAGGTTTAGGGCTACTCTTAAGCAACAGTTCCAGGTTATAAAGTACAATAGAGCAGATATGACAACCAATGAGATGAGTGGTCATGTTCATAGTAGTTTGTTGATCCCAACAATCCACAAGGCCTTAAGTGCATGTAAAAGGTATCATCCCAAGAAGAGGGCTACAAGTACCTTTCCATCAAATCCATGGTATGATGAAGAATGCTAGGCAACCAAGAGATCTCTAAAAGAGAGAAATTTGAGCAAAGAAAACAAGAAGAAATATGAAAGATTAGTACACTCAAAAAAATAAGAGTATGTAAATGCAAGAAGAGAGGAGTTAATCTCTCTTAGAAAACGCAACCCCGAAGGATTTTGGAGAGAACTACAACAAAGGAGAAAGCAGTTTGAAAACAATATTACAAATGTCCAATGGTTAGAATATGCGAGGCTCCTTTATGAGAGGGTACATGGGAAAGATACTCCTCCATAATGAAAATATCAGTGGAACTATTCACAGCGGATGATATCAAGCAAGGAATAAAGAAGTTAGCAAGCAATAGAGCGGAGGAGATAAACAAACTTCAAGCTGGATTTTTAAAGTGTGGGGTTGAGCTCCTTGCACCTCACATAAAATGAATTTTCAATAGGGTCATCCATGACGACTTTCCAGGATAATGGACCGCCAGTGTGGTCATACCTCTATTTAAGGATGGAGATATCAATAACCCTTCCAACTACTGCACTATTATGGTCAACCCCCTCATGGGAAAGCTTTTTGGGAGCATGATAGTGTGAATAATCAACAATTGGGCAGAAGATGAGGAAAAAAGGGAAAAAGGGCAGGCGGGTTTTAGACCTAAGCATTCTACCATTGATCATCCTGTCACCCTTAGACATTTGATAGAGAAAATCTGGGACAAACAAGGTGAGACAACCTATTGTTGTTTTGTGGATTTTAAGAAAGCCTTCAACACAGTGCCTAGAGACAAACTATGGAACAAAATGGAAGAGTTGGGTATCCCAGATGGATATAGAGCAACAATTCACATACTTTATGAGAAGGTTAGAGCTAAAATTAGAACAAGTGAAGGAATGTTTGAATGTTTTGGTAGTGATATTGGTGTTAAACAAGGATGTCCTCTATCTACCACTTTGTTTGCTTTATACATTGATAAGTTGGAAACCTAATTGAGCAGGTCGGATGGAGAGGGTGTCCATCTAGCAGGGTATGTGGTGAAGCTACTTTTATATGTGCATGATCTTATTCTAATTTCAAAATAAGCACATGGATTAAGAGAACATCTAATGGCCTTAGATCACTTCTGTGAAGAGGTAGGGATGCAAGTGAACATTACCAAGACCAAAATCATGACCTTTT
This sequence comes from Picea sitchensis, assembly GCA_010110895.2. NCBI lineage: Eukaryota > Viridiplantae > Streptophyta > Pinopsida > Pinales > Pinaceae > Picea > Picea sitchensis. The sequence goes on from SNQJ01S0035788.1 coordinate 30,380, forward strand.
CTGTAAATAGAAAAGAGAAACCAATGACCTTTCTTTTCGAAGGCAATCCATTAGAGATAATGAAAGAATACAAATATCTTGGGAATGACTTCCACTATAAGCTCAATTGGGAGACTTGTAGGGCAAAAAGGATATAGGGAGGGTGGAGAGCCTCATACCTACTCCAAAATAGGTGCAGAAAAACAAAACTTTGGGATTGGAAAACAAAAAAAACCCTCTTTGGTTTGCTGGTTATGTTGATTGTTCTCTATGGAGGTGAAATATGGGGAAGCAACATGTCAACTTGCAGATGGAGACAACTAGAAAGAATTTAGAAGCAATTAATTACTAGCAATCTCAAAGTTAAAGCCATAGTCCTATATGAAATTCTTTTAGCTCAAACACGTACTTTTCTGTTGGAGGTGCCAACGATAACCAAATTAATAAACTATTTAAAGAAGGTGGAAAACATGGATAACCAACGCTGGCCCAAGTTAGCTATGGAGCTATGGATGAGGAGTTAGACAGTAGGAAGCAAACTTGGATGAAACAAAATAAAACGTGGTTGAGTAAGTGGAATATCACATTGCATGAATGTCCTAACACCAAGGAAGAAATAAAAAAGTTCATGAATGCAAAATTTAGAACTGCCATGTGGATCAATCACATTGGGTGTAAAAAATCATACTACATCAATGAGTTTAACCCAAATTGTGATCATAGCTAGAAAACATATTTAGTGACAACTATTAAAGGAAAAACAAGATTGGTAGTTGCACAACTGAGAATTGGTTCACATCACCTTCAATGTGAGACTAGGTGGAGAGTACCCAAGAAAATTTGAGAGGAAAGAACTTACATATTTTGCAATAAAAAATATGGTGAAGAGGGAATGAAACTTTGTCATAGAATGAGATTGAAAAGAATGTGAAAATAAATTAGAACTTTTATTCTATTTGTCCTTAGGCTTTTCAGCCTAGTGGACGTCATTAAAATCAATCCATCTATCAATCTAAGTTATCTGACCTCTATCCTCTCCATAACGCCCAGATGGAAGCCGATTGGAGTGCGATCTTACAGAAACAGAAACACATTCAAGTCGCACGAAAGATTTCGCATCTACTGAACTGCAGCGGTCTTTTTATCAGATCCCAAAACTAACTAGAATCAACAACCAATTTCACATCAAATGGCGGATAGAAGGAAGGGAGACGAGTACATCGTAGCCCCTGAAGAAAAGGAATTATACAAACAAAATGGATACGTGCATCTCAAGGTATGCCCCGGAGCTCATTACTCTCTCTTGCTGTTAGAGTTTTGAATTTCACTGATCTCATTCTGTTTGCCGATGGAGGGCGGAGGGATTTTACTGAGATCTCATGTTCAATACCCTCCAAGACAGGCAACTGCTAGGGAAAACCTTTCAATGCTTATAAACTTATCTTGGCTTCCTTGAATCTGCATGGGGTGCATATTCACCTACCGGTGAAATAATTCAGAATTATTAAAGGGAAGCTTTTATTAGATTTTCCCGAGAAGAAATAACCGAAATAGAATATGAATTTATCAACGGAAGCTGTTTCAATTTTCAAGTGACTCTGTTGGGCCAACGGGCCCTTGTTTCGCTTGTGAGATTAATTCGTCCACCAGGGTTAAATTCTAGCTGTGGTCTGCCACACCCGAATGGCATGCCAAACAGGGATGAGGCCGGCTTCAAGTCCCGGGCGACTTTGGTGGAATGTAAACCCATCCCTGACACTTAAGTTGACGGAAGTTCTCAATTTGCTGAAGTCTTCTTTACGTGGTGTAAACCACTACCTGGTGGTATGTTTCTCAAAGCAACTTCCAAAAAAATGTTGCTGATCTTCCAGATTACTGCTCGTGTCTGTGATTCCTTTGTCTATTCTTCTACTTTGTCTATTCTTTTACTCGATGCATTGATGCGGTGTAATCTCTGATTTTGATCAGAATCCACGCTTTCCGTTTTCTGAGTTCCATGGGTGTAGATTTGTAAGGCTTCTGGTTTCAGTATCTGCTTGTTGGTCTTGATGGGATGTTACTTTTGTCTTTTTTTTCTTGCAATGGCTTCAAGAAACTTACCTAGAGGGGCTGCACCGCAAAGAGCAGATTTCCTTAGGATTAGGTGTCAGATCCGAGGGTGTTTATTTTGCCAAAATTATCCATCCCCAGGGCTTCCATCTGATTTCATCCCTTCGAAACTCATGCTATGCAAGTGGGACAGACCATAGTAAGAACAGAATTCTAGTGGAGGGCTAATCACTCCGTTGAACTCACCGGTGAACCAATGCCCCGTTGGCAATTACCTTTCTTTTCGAAGATGCGTATCTTTGTTTCTTCGTCTACTTGACCTTCCTTTAAGCCTTAAGGAATGTGTTTGACATAGCAACAAAAACGATTATTTTGCTTGCTAGTGCTCTTTCTTTTGTTTATTTTTTATCTCTCTATGAAATTCTTTGCTTTGTTGACCAAATTGTTGAGAAATGTAGCCTGAGTTGCACAAGTTCCTGTGTGAACGTGTAGGAAGTGGTTCGAGACATTTTACCAGTGACACAAATTCTATTTTGTAATTCACTTAGGATAAAGTGAAATATCTTATGTTTTATGTTTTTTTATTGTTGATTTTAATAAAATGCATTAATGAATTAGACTAGATTTAATATCAACCATACATCTCAAAAATCAGATTGGGTTTCAGAAAAACATAATTAAGACAAGATAAAGAGGTATTGTACATAGTTGAACAGTTGAGCAGTTTGAGTGACCAGAGGAGAGAAAGCAGTGCATAACAGGAAGAGGATTGACTTCCAGGTTTTCAGTAGGTTGAAAAGGATCAACACAGTAGATTTGTACAATCGTACGGATCCATACAACAGGCCTTACAACTGTTGTCTTTCTTTCTTGTGCAGGTCGCACATTCTTTATAGGTTATACAGAACAGTTTGAAGGTTGAAAAGGATCAACACAGTAGATTTGTACAATCGTACGGATCCATACAACAGGCCTTACAACTGTTGTCTTTCTTTCTTGTGCAGGTCGCACATTCTTTATAGGTTATACAGAACAGTTTGACGTGATTTTGATAACCATGCAACTGCTATTTTAGCAGTTTGTGAAAGTTTCCTTGTAAGCTGTGATTAAGAAATGAAAAGCTGATTTTGAAGCAGAAATTACCTGTGTGTGTGAAATTTCTTTTGCTTCCGCTATTTAATTTCTATTTATTGTGTGATTGATGCTATGTGATTGATGCTATGATCCAAAATTAATTTTCATTAAATTACATTAAAGTGATTGATGCTATGATCCAAAGTTAATTTCTGCATTAAATTACATTCAGTGATTGATGCTATGATCCAAAGTTAATTTCTGCATTAAATTACATTCAGCGATTTATCTATTTAATTGACATCATAAGGACAACAGTCACCTAGGGTTGTTCTAATTAGAACGATTGAAAGACAACCAAGTCATTCAATGTTTTTGTTGACTAGATTGGACTTCAAACCAGGGTTAAAATCTGTGTATTGTTTTGCTCAACACTTATGCTATATGGTTTTGTCAGAAATGTTCTTATTGGGAATTTAAAATAATTGGTAAAATTATTATATTTTATAAATGATATAATTTTCTTTTCATATCTGCCGTACTTGTTTTGTTCTGTTAACCAGAGCTGAAATTTAACGTTCAATTTGAACATTTTTGCCTATTTTGAATGTATTTTGTGTGGTTGTGGAGAGGAAACCGTCAACATTGACATGGAGTAAAATTGTCAACCCATACATTTTATAGGTTAGAAAATTACTTCCTAGTCATTTTTTCCATATAAGGATACCCTATGAACTAACTCTTATATATATATAATTATAATTTTAAATGGTTAATACTTTCTCCTTTAATGGCTTTCTCCTACAGAAAGCCATGGAAGAGGTTGAGAGCTCCTTGGATGCACTTTGTGTAAGAAAGCTGTTGAGATGATCCAAAGATTGAAAGATTGTTGGTCAAAGGCGATGAAATAATTGGTTCAAACATGCCTCTCTTGAGTAAGATGAAAGGAAATAAAAGTGCGAGGGAAATAAAAATAAACTATGTTTTAGTTTATTTTTATTTCCTTTCATGTGGTATCAGAGCTTTTAGAATGTTAGGTTAAACTTGACTCAGTGAAAGAGTCAAAGTTGTTAGGTCAACAATGGTGGTTTCAGACACATGGTTTTGATGACCCGTGGTTTTAGAGCCCATGGATTGCATGTTATGAAAGCCTTTAAAAGGTTGGTGATACTCCATTGTAATGTGCTGAGAGTTGAGCGGTGAAGGCTCACTTGGCCAGGGCTAGGAGGTTGGACGGCTTGGCTGGGTTTGGTTAAGGAACTAATGGATCTATTAGCTGGTTTTCCCCGGTTGGGTTTTCTAGGATAAATCTCGTGCATGATTTATGTGTTGTTATGTTCTTGGTTGATTATTTTATTTCTCTCGCATATTTTTATTTCCCTTCATGTGGTATTGGAGCAAGGCAAACCTCGACTCTCTTGTGAGAGTGGTTTGATGATGAAGAAAGACGGAGTGCCTCATGACACAACTGTTGGAGTACAGAGCTAGGGTTTCAACGGAAGAGAGATCATGAGGAGCAGTGCATGGATGACCCTTCTAGAAGACTATTTTGTGAAAGGCAACGGAGGATATAATGATAACTGTGGTGGTGGCGGCAAAGGAAAATCCCTAGATCCTTAGCTTGCATGATGGCACTGGTATTTTCTTGGGAGGCGTGGAAGTGTGTCTGGATGATGACCCAGAATGACCTAGTGCACAGTTGGGGTTTCTTGCTGGTATGGTGGTCTTGCTAGTGTATTCATATGACTTAGTGGATTTTGGATAGTGTATTGAGGATGTTTAGTTTTGAATGTTTGAGGGCAATGGCATTGACAACCACTTTCCTTCCTCTTTTCATTAATGTGATGTCGTAAGGCAATTCCCTTTCTATGAGTAGGTAGTGGAACCTAGGGCACCAATGAAACGATGCCAATATAAATGAAGAGTTTGAAGATGTTGTTCAACAATAGACCTTCTAACTTTTGATGGTAGAGAAACTGGGAACAAAGATGAGTGCAAGTGTGGAAAACTTGCATAGGTAGATGTTCCTGATAGGTTGGAGTTCTTTGGATTTGTAGTGGCAATTTGGAGGTGGAAGAAGGTTGAAGAAACATCCATGTAGGGTGTACAATAGATTCAAAAGTAGAAGCACTTGAGTTTATTGGAAATGGTGGTGCATTTTCATGGAGTGGATGTGAAGTCGGATTAGCTACTTGATTCGTCTAAGTCACAACAATGAAAATGTATAGTGACATGAAAGGTTGACCTGGTAAGCAGAAGCAATTGTGATTCTCACAGTGGCATTAGAGTAGTGGTTGGAGTGATTTGACAGTGGATGGATGTGATACTTGTGTTGAGGACAAGTTTGAGCAACAAACTTCAGTTTTGTGAAACATGGAGTCATTGGAGATGTTTTTGGGACAATAACACCTTTAAGTGGGGTAGGATGGAAGGCCTTTGCCTTCAGTTGGTAGTAAGTAGCCCACCCAACCATTAAGGCGGTCTTAGGAAAGCGCGACAAGCTGTGATGAGTAGGTGATGGAGTTAGACGATGCGAGCATGTGGCAGTCTTTCTAGGTAGAAGTGAGTTGCACTTGGTTGTTGGATGATTTGATAGAAATTTTTGGCAAGTGTAGAGTTGCAAGTGCAACAAAAGTCTTAGTGTGCCATCATAAGGCCTTTTATAGAGAAGCAACACAAGTTGTGGAGAAACTTGGGGTTGGAAGACTTTTGGAAACAACCTTGGAAGAAGCATGATACGTGGCTTGGAATTGGTCCCAAAGAGATCTGGGTTTGCATGGTCTAACTATTGGTAGTTAGTTGGGAACTTAGGTATTGGGTAGATGACAATGTCTTTATTGGGTAGATGACAATGTCTTGGGTGTCTTGAGGTGCGCACCTGTGCCTCAAGGAAGAAGGTTTCTCTCTATAGTACACGTTTTAAGGGTTTAGTTGGGTTGCAACCCATGAAGTAGTGAATGATATCTTAAGTGACAAGATTAGAGTGCCTTGGCAACTTTCATGGAGTTGGTTGCAACCACCTAGTAGTTGAGTGGGCAGCATGAGGGCCGCAGGTACACTTTTCCTTTGAGACGGTGGTAAGACACCCTAGTTTGGGGCAAAACGGTTGGACTCCTCTCCTATTTAAAGTGGAGGTTGTGAGACTCTAAGGAATTCATTTGTTGGATGGTAGATTTGATTAGGGAGTGATCAAGTCATTTAGGTAGATTCAAGAGGTCATTCAAGGGAGTTCGTTTAAGAAGACTCATTCCGCAGATTGAATGAAGGAGTTGATCTATCATGAAGGTAGAGTGAAGAATCTTGGGGTTTTTGGGGCTTGAGTGGTGTGACTTGAGTTTGGTTGAGTTCTTGGGCAACTTGCCCCAATGTTACCAGAATCGAACCGGTCGACCCCAAAAACTAGAACCGAACCGGAACCGGGAAAAAACAGGATAAAAAAACCAGTCACTAAAAATACATAAAATATTTAAATTTTGAAAAACAATTACATATTCATGTGCATCCATGTGAATCCAAACCATTATACACAAATTTGCAAAGTTTCTCATAAGTGGGGGGCTCTAGATAATTCTAGAAGCTTCCCATGCATGCCCCTAACCCTAAATTTAAAAAAAAAACTAATTTATCCTTACCTTTTCCGGCTGCGGGCATCTTCAGCAAAAAAAATCGGTTCTGTACGGAACCAGCCGGTTCAGGCCAAAAAAACCTGTTCCGTACATAATCGATTGGTTTCTTGAAGGAATCGGCCGGTTCTGTACGGAACCGGTCAAAAGCGGTTTGATGAGTTGAATCGGACCGGTCGGGGCCCAGAACCGGTTGGACCGGCTGGTTTTACCGGTTCCGGTTCGGTTCTTGTAACACTGGCTTGCACAATGGCCTTGGAAGAGTCAAGATTGGGGAAGACTTGGCACATGTCTAAGGCATGGAAGAACTATTTTGAGGACGTCGTTGAAGAATGGGATTTATAGGAGGTAGACCTGCGGGTGCTTTAAAGGTTGCTTGGTGCCAGTAGCGTGGCACTAAGGCAGGAATGCCTTAGTCTATTTGTACTTTTGTAAAATGAGTCATAGGGAGTGTTTGGGCTCCTCTGTATACTCTTGTTGTTGTAACATTCTTCAATAATAAAGTTTAGGCACTTTCCTTGGGTGCTGCCCACACATCTTGTGTTGTGGCTTCTTTGTGTTGGATGTTATTGTTCCTTGCAATGTCTTGTTTGGCTAAGTGTTGAAGTATTTGGCTAAGTGGTAAAGTTTATTGCTTGGGATGTTTTAAGGCCATGGTTGGACGCTAGACCTCGTGTTAGTGAACTTGGTAGAAGTGCTAACAACTGTAGCTTCAAATAAAGATGTGGGTAATTTCTAAGTGAAGAGGCATAGTCTGGTTGCAAGTAGGCGATGGTTGTTCAGGCCCTTGTCGTTGAAGCAAGCCAGTGTAGCATGCTATAGAGTGCCTAAAGTGAAAAATTAGGTGGAAAGCTCTATGGTTGTGACAACATGCCTTAGATGCATCTGACCCACCTAATTCTGACTTAGAATAATCATAACATCATCTAGGAATACAAGGATGAGCTTGCACAAGTACTTTTTCAAATAAATTGTTCATAGGGCATGCGATGTTGTTGAAGCGTTGGTGAGGCTGAATGGTGAGGCTTGTTACCGCCTAAAAATGCATGTTCATTTTGCATTTTTGGAGGCACTATTTTCAGCAACAATGTTCTAGGAGATGTGGACCTTGGGATTCTGGTTTGAATCATGAGAATTATATGGGAAATCTAGTTCGAGCATCATCTTGTTTATCATGCATATGAGAGATAGTGATTATATATGTGTGATGCCTTTTTTTTCATGTGTTTGGAGGTGTGTTTTGTTATTGAGTTCATTTATTTGGAGGCACAATTGCACATGTGGAAACATCTCACTTTTGAGCTCTTTGCTACATACTTTAAGCATATTTCTCCATTAAGGGTACCTTTCACATTACCCATGGAAGATTTACATATTTGGAGGCATGATTCATCGTCTTGTGGACATTGGAATGGTTTACTACGCATGCTTGGGGTTTCTAGGACGTTCTACCTTGCAATAAAAAGAGTTACATCGACCATTTAGGATAAGAACCTTGCCAAATATCATGTTAAACAGATCCATAAAAAATGCATGTTTGTTGGCAAGGTGGGGAATTCCATCTAGAGGGGATAATGGGCTTGACGATGATCCTCCAGGTTAAAATCTGCTCTCCAAGATTGTACATAAGCTAGGGAACCAACTATGTTCCATGCACCATATAGTGGCACATGACGCGCAACAATGTCAAAATTGAACAATAAGCAAATGTACTTGAACCCAAAACCCCAATATGAGTTCAGCTAAATCCCCTTGGTCTCCTAGTTTAGAATGCACCATAGATTGAAGGCTTCCTCCTTTGGCATGCTTTGCAAAAAAACCATGGAAATAAGTGGTATAACCATGGATGCATGTGTAATAAAGAAAAGGGTAGTTATATGATATGATATTGTCAATAACCAACAACTACGACAAAATGGCAAGGTGACAGGCATACATGGATTCAAAGATAAAGCAATTGTATGAACAGATAATCAAAGGTCGACACCAATAAAGAAATCTTATGGATGGATTTTGATGATTAAGAATGATGAAAATTCCATTCAATTTATGAAGATATTACAAATGGGTCTCGTCTTATGCTTCGAGCATGAAACATTTCCAACAAGGAGAGAATCAATGGGATCCCTCTAGCCAATAGAAGGGACCACTTGTATATGTAAATAGTGGGTTGGCTAGGAATTGTGAGCCTACATGAGAAATTATTAAGAAATTAGCATTTGTATGGGAGATTTTACTCATTTATAGTAGTGTTGTAAATATTGCGAAAATATCGCCAACATTTTTTTGCCCACTTTGAAGAGGGAAAGTAGGGGAATGAGAACAAAGGGGTTATTTGCTGTTACGTTTTCCCACAAAAGAGCTAGAGGGAAGGGGTTGCTTTAGATGTTTTAAAAAATGCCAAAATGAATATTTTGTATCTAATTTTTTTTTTCCTAGGTTACAAAACTTTGGGGAAAACCCCCAAGTACTTCCCCTCATTTCGAGGATGGTACTCAGGGTAAACCCTAGAATCTTCAGGGCACAAGGTCGGTCAACAACAGAGCTCGAAGCCTTTACAATAATATACTCGTTAAGATCTCAACATGTCACTTGCGGGAATTGAACTTGGGTGGGGAGGATAACATCATTCCTCCCAAGCACTTGAAGTAAACCCAATTGACTGTATTTTTTAAAGTTTTCCGATATTTTCCAATATTTTCTAGTATTTTCCCTGATGTTGCTGATAAGTTCTTTCCAGTCCCTCAACGATATATTCACTAACACGATATTTGCAACATTGATTTACACACACAAATGTATATGATTATTTGATACTATTACATTTTGGGGTTATTGTAAAATATTCTCCTATTTCTCAACACTTGCTGTGCAACGCATCATCATTCTTGTACTTTGGAGCCATACTGCAAATCCATATTTAGTATATTCAATATTCTCTGATTTTGGGTTGTAGTAATAATGTTAGAGAGCATTTACAATTATGTGTGTGTGTTCCATTTGGTTTTCTCTCTTACCTAGTTTTGTTCTATAATTTTTATTTTCTGGTGCTTCTTGTGAGAAATGTATTCGTACGTTTGACTTTTACATAAGTAACAACGGTGGCAACCCATAAATTTGGATTTTTTTGTAACGAGTAAAATGAAGGGCTCCTTTTCAATCTACCATGAATAGAACATTTTTAATGAAGATGTTAAAAAAGCCTTACGAAAAGTAACTTGACTTTATAGGATTGGGCTAATTTTTGGGAATATGTTTCAGGGAGTCTTGTCAGAGGAGGAAATCGACGATTTGGAAAAGGAATTTATGGCATTCATCAGACGTGAGGTTCAAGTTGATGGTAGAGATTTTTGCGACATGTCAGCAGATTATTCAAAGCCTATTGAAAACTTTTCAATAATCAATATCATGCTTCCTTCAAGGTAGGAATTCATACCCTTTGAAATATTGTAGATGACCATGCAACAATGTATAAATTTCCTGAACAAAAATGCATCAGAATGGGTAGATATTCTTCCATAAAATAAGAAAGTAACTCAAGCATAAAATGTCATTCCATCATTTTCCAATTTTTTCTACTTTTATCTATTAGTAGAGCGGTTCTCTTAAGTATTGCATCTTTGCAACTTTAACTTATGTTGAGATGTACTAGATTGGAAAAGTAGATTATCCTTTCAATAATCAATATCATGCTTCCTTCAAGGTAGGAATTCTTACCTTTTGATGAAATAATAGATGATCATGTGAAATGAACAAAGCTCATTTCCTGAATATGACATGAACAACTTGGTTCATAAACTGAATATCCAAAATAAATAGGATAATATAAAAGAACCCATATGGATTAAAAGTAATATATTGAATATGAAAATATGAGAAATGATTTACATTGATGAGTGGCCTTGGTATTTATAGGTCTCAAGGTGACTTTTTACATAAAGATATGTCTTTATGTGATGCACCTTTTAATAATTAATATCCTAAGTTCTATAGTTTAGGTATATATATCTATGAATAATATTTATTTTTATATACATAAAATTGCCTTCCCTTTTAGAAATGCTTTGTCCTCAAAGCATATTAATGAAAAAAACATTATCTCTTGTTCTGGCTTGTAATGCCTTCTCACGATTCTCTATTCTTTGAAATTGTGATGGTTGACGATAAAAGACTATGATCTTCTAAGCATTGAGCAAAATTGTCAAATGGTGAAAGAATCAGACCATCCTAATTCAATATTATGTAGAACTGCGTGGCGATGACTTCTCTGATTTGGAAAATGATAAGATTCTACACCTGAATTTTTGTTCCATTTAATATGATATTCACTTAATTTCTCATGTTGATTTTGTTGTTGGTTAGTTCGTTGAATAATATGATGTTTTTTATAATTAGGATGACAATAAGGCATCCTTGTATCTTACGCCCTATTTTTGGAAACCTCATCTTTTGATACTTTTGATGATGTGTTGGTTGATAAGATTTCGTTTGGATATGTATTGGTTCCTTTTTCCAAGGTTTGAATTTTTACATCTAATCATTTCTCTATTTCAACGGGGTTGGTCACTGTTTCTTTATCAATCACTGATTCCTTGCTACTAAGTTGCTCCAGTATTTCTTGTGATTTATTTTCACTTTTAACATCTTAATCTGTGTGATCAAGTTTTGACTATGATTCTTAAGGAGAGAAATTTCTTTGTCTTTATTTGTGATAACTTTGTCAACTTCTTTTTGCATCTTTTGACTATCTTGAAGGATCATCTTTGAGATATCTTTAAAGTCTTCTGATGCGGAAGCTTCTGAATGTGACATCATTGTAATGTCTTGCAGTGTTATTTTCTTCTTCTTATAGGAGAATGTCAATTTTTTTTTCTACATGTTTAAGATGAAGGTACCTAGTGTTTTTAACTAGGTTGAACCGATAATCATGTCAACCTATTTTTATTACATAGTTGTAACATTGAATTGGGATATGTATTTATAACCATCAATTGTTACTTGTGAGTTCTTAATTTCATATTGCCCATTGGAAATAGTGTTTTTCCTTTCGATTATTCTTAACTCTAGAATTAATAATTGATTTTCCAAGTCGATGTTAATGTAATTTTCCAAAACAAGGCAAAATCAGATTTAAAACCAGAAATTTGTGTCTCTTTAAATAATTTTCAACCAACAATAAGAAAGAGACCGAAACAAGGCAAAACGTCTAGGTTTTTTATGCTAGAGGTGGGACAATTTGCCTTTAGACTACCTAGAATGAGTTCAAATGATTTTTTATCTATGAAATAAATCAGATCTAGACCAGAAATCAATGCCCTATTAAGATCTTGCAACAAAGCACACATCAAGGGCCCTTACAAGCAAGATGTCCTAGGCTTTTAGAGGTAGTTTTCAACAATTTACTTGAGGGAATCAGAGCCAAGTTTAAGATATATTTTTGGGGTTTTTTGTGGCTCAAATGCAATCTGATTTTAATGGTAATTTTCTGCGATAAATTCCAAATTGCAAAATAAAATAAAAAAGGTAAAAAGAGAGATGAATTTTGGATTTTTTGGGTTGTTGAGAAGAGAAGAAGACTAGTGCCTTGGTTGTTTTGGGAAATGAGGTCAAGATGCACCTTGGGGGAAGGGGGTGATTCTAATAAAGATCTAAAGGGCAAGTAGGTCTATCAAAACAAGATCCTACAAGTCCTTGATCTAGCAAAGGATTTACTACAAGTATCGGAAGGGAGGGGCGCACCATCTCCAAAACTACTAGGGATTGCTTTCACTTGATAAGGGAATGAGTGTTTCTTTTGTTCACAAGGAATAATAGGGCAAAGACTCGCACACTTCAAACAAATAGACAAGAGACATAACTTACCTCTCCAACGTATTGATACCAGTCCTCTATGGTGCCCAAGTAGCTTTTGACAAGTCCAAACTTGCAATAAAACTTTACTAGTATGCTTTGAGAATCATTTGCCACATTTCATAGGTTGATCATCTATCACCACAAAACCTTAGACAAGAGATAAGTGCAAAAGAGATTTATTACAATAACTTCCAACCACCCTATTTTACAATGAGAAGTCTCTTATTTATAGATGAAAATCTCAACAACCTCTACAATAAAATAACATTAGATCTCTAACAACCCTAGATATATGCTCAAAAAACGAATATCCTATAACAAATTAGAGATGATCTAGTCAACAACAATATAATGTGGTGGACTAATGCCACATGTACAATACAAGAGAACAGATGCCTCTACAAAGTGGATGATCTCTTAGAAATGTGTCCTTGAGTGGTAAAAAAATTGGCGATAGTATTCTTGCAACATATTTTAAAAGCACCATAATTGTGTCATTTTTTGCTTGAATTTCTATTATGACCACATCTTGGAAATACCACAACCATCTTACATTTAATGGCGTTGATCTGGCAGAATTTTGGGTACTCTGTCCAAAGATAATTGCCCTTGAAGCTAGGCCGCCCTCAAAATATGTGCAACAATCTCATCAAGTGGGCGTCCTCATCAAAGGTGAGATAGACATGGTCAAAATATAATAGATTCCCTCATCCAGGGAGATCGACCTCATCAAAATAATACAAGATAGCCTCAAAATGCTCAAGATGCCCCGCACATATGAGAATAAGGCCCCAAAGATGAGTCCCTCCTCTAAATCCTCCAACGTCCTCCCCAAGTGATGGTAAATGAGCAGAAGGTGTTTCCCCCTCATCTGACATGAGGAAACCTTGATCACATTTGGGCAAGTAACACTCTTAAAGAGCCCCTCTTCCAATGGCACATTTAAGTTCACATTTGATGTGAAGCATCCTTGCTTAGTCAACTAGATCTTGGATTCCATGATATCCTCCAACCTTTGCTACATAATGTCTTGGGCTTACAATGGGTTTGCCAACCATTTTCAACTTTGATCATTCAATGGTACTACAAATCGCTACATTCATGCCTCAGATTGATGCACATGTAGTTAGTGCTATACACTTCCATGACTTGATACTTTGGTTTGGTTGCACAATTTCAATTATTTCACTGGGGTTTCATGTATGGTTTCCTGCTTAGACATGGTGTGATAGCTTTAACTTAGTCATAACTGTGGTGAACACTAAGTGGAATCTAAAAACGCTTTGTAACAATCACAAATTTGTTCCTTGCCTCGTCGTACCATGGGGGTGTTAATATTATGGTAGTTGCGGGAGGTATTTACCTCCACGTGTAAACCTGACGAGAATAGGAGACTCCGGAAAGCAAGAGAAAACCCTAATGAGTTGGCTAATAACCCTAGAAGTCTTGTCGGCTTAAGAAGATAATTTATATTAGGTTATTAGCCTCCAAGAGAAGAAGTCGGCCAGAATTAATAATAATATACTGAACAGACATATACCCAGAAGGAGAAGTCGGCCCCAACAAATCTGGTAGAACCACTATAAATACAGGGCGCCAGTTCTCATTTGACACATCTCAGAATTGCAGAGCAGCAACTGGTGCGCACTGCAGTTCCCAGTTTGGTGCGCACGTGTGGAGGAGAGATGCAGGTGTAGTTGCTGCAGCAACCAATTTTTAGTGTTGGCTTGGATTATCTCTTGGCTAGGGTTTGGACTATCTGATCAACTATTGTTGGTGCGCTATCCTTGAAGGAAGATGCGCTACACCTTGTTTGTCCATCTAGCCTAGGGTTTGCTTCCGGAGTAATTCTCAGTCAAGGTTAAGGTGCTTG
>SNQJ01S0035788.1:55095-77155 GCA_010110895.2 Picea sitchensis
TCACTTTTGACTTAAAACTCCTAAGTCAAAGTGAAATTAGAATCATAAAGTAAAGTATGAGGGTAAAAGTCTTCCCCCTTTGTGCTTAGAGACTCATAAGCACATGGGGACCACTTTCCAAGGTATCCAAATCTCAACAACTCTTTCCCTATGAACTGATGGTACGATGAGGAATGCAAGGTCCTCCACCGCCATCTTTGACATGCATTCATCCATGCTCACCCCTCCTATCCCAACCTCAAAGCTTCCTATCGTCGTCTCCTCCACTACAAGAAACTCCTCTTTGACTCTCATAGGAGACATGAATTATCCATTTCCCTTACTCACTCTCCTAAAACCTTCGGGCGTACCATCCTCCCCCGTCACTCCCCCCCCATCTGACCTTGATCTCAGCTCCATGTTTTCCCACATATCCACTCTCTATGACATTCCTGGACAAGCCCAGATTTAGGTCACCTCTCCACCCTCCTCATGTTTCTTATTCTCAGACAGGGACATCAAAGAGGTTGTTTGGGTGATGAACAACAACAAAGAAACATATGAGGAAGGTTTTCAAGAAGAGTTTTTTAAGCATGGTCTTCGTGCATTGGTCTCTCACTTGTATGATCTCTTCAACCGTGTGGTTCATACAGGTTTTCCCTCGGCTTGGTCACACCACATCATTCACCCGATACACAAATTGGGCCCCAGTTCAGATCCCAACAATTACAGGAGGATCATGGTGGGCCATACATTCTCGAAGTTCTATGCTACAGCTCTCTATATGATGCTCTCTCGTGAGCTTGAGCATAGAGGCCTCAAAGAGGGAACATGCAGGATTTTGACCCGATCATCAGACCATTGACACATCTTTACCCCCCAAGCCATCATTGAGGAGGCACGACATTGCTCTTCGAAAGCTTGTTGTTGCTTAATAGATTTTCGGAAGGCTTTCGACTCCGTCCCTAGAGAAGCCATGTTCCAGAGGCTTAGAGACATTGGCATCTCCCATACCCTACTAACTGCCATCATGCACCTCTATGAGTCGATCCTTGGTCCTCTCCGCACAATTCACGAGATGTCAAATTTCATCAAGGGTACCATCGAAGTTAAACAGGATTGCCCCTTGTAGCCCACATTGTTTGGGATTTATATTGATGAGTTAGAGGCCTTTCTCAACAAGCATTTCCAGGACCATGACGGGTGTCTCGTCCACAAGTTATGATATACATCTTGCTTTTCATTGATGATGTGGTCCTCCTAACCTTGTCTCCAGAGGGATTACAGAGACAGTTGGATGCCCTAGCTCTCTTCTACAACCTTCAGCAATTGACGGTCAGCCTGGGTAAAACCAAGATTATGATCTTCAACGAGTCGAAGAAGTCCATGGACCTTCATTTCTTCTTCAGAGGGGAAGAGATCGAGATCACCAGTGCCTACACGTACTTGGGAGTACGGTTCTCAGGACCCCGTTTCAGTTTGCAACCGACCCTCCAACCTCGGATTGCCAAGGGATATGGGTCCTTAGCCCTTCTCGAGAGACATGTTTCTACCACCATTTCCAGGATATCTCATCCAAGATGTCTCTCATGGACTCCCTTATCCAACCCACTGTTCTCTATGGCTCAGAGATTTGGGGGCCTTCCTTACTAGAGTCTGATTAGGCCTCAATTGAGAGGGTTTGTACCCTTCTCCGTTGCATCATTAGATGCAAGCAAACAATTCCTCATCACATCATCCTAGCAAAGTTTGGGCTCATCCCTTCCGACTCAAGAAGTGTTCGGACTGGTCTCTTTTCTGCATCGCATCCGGGGCTTAACTGACTCGGCAAAGGGGCGAGACCGATACCCATACTTGGCATATTGCTTTTTTAATACCATTGCCCTCTCTAGCCCATTAGGTCGGGCTCGAGGTTAATTTGCAAGGGTTGCAGATCTTTTAGAGTCCGTGGGAATTCACATTGACCACCTCCCTCCATTTCGGTATTCCTTGGATGCACCTGGCCACTCCTACCGACCAAACAGGTGTTGAACAAGATTATCAAAGATGACATTTATAGGTGGTTTATCCAAATCACTTGAGTTAACCCTCTTGGTGGGTTATGCCCAAAGATGGCCTTTTATGCTGAGCATTTCTTAGAGCTTAGGGATGAACTCATCGCTCGACCAAAGTATACATTCTGCCACTGGGTACATGCTCTTCGCATTCCTCTAGGCCAATTCAAAGTGGGCTCTCATCGACTTCGGGTAGAGACAGACCACTAGATCAACCAACTAGACAGGCTCTCTCAGCTATGCCAGTGTAATGTTCCCAAGCTGATTTTTTTCCTAGAACCAAGGGTTGTTTAACTACTTGCTTATTGTTTCAATCTGTTGTGCAAGTTTATCTCATCAAGTTGTGCATTGAGGGTTTATTCCTTAGAGATTATAGCATGGAGATATAGATCTAAACATCTAACACAATAAAATGACAAGATACAAGCAAAGAATACCAATATAGAGCCAACAATTTCAGAGCTGACCTTTATTTAGATAATAGAGTGATCCTGATACAATAGATCTGGAGATCTGGGAGAATACAAGAAGAAGAATATAGTTGGAATAATAGTTGCTCCAACAAGCTCCAAAATTGAAGATAATAGCCTCCAAAGGCACCACAATCAATTGGTGAAAGGGACAAGATTAATGTCTTTCCCTTTGATAGTTGGAAACCCCCTCACTAGTTGAGTTGCCCACTTCTCTATGGTTGTAGATGACCAATATTTCAGCCTCCCTCTTCTAGGCCTCCAAAACCCTCCAAAATTGGTGAAAGAGTAGATCGGGGGATTACAAACCCCTGGGCAAAGTCTCAAGCTAAATGGGGATGATTTGATCCCCCTAATGGATGGATCCTCTTTCTGTAGTGTGCCCTCCTCTCCAACTTGTGCCAAGCTCCAAATAAAACAAATAACAGAGAAACCTCTTCCACAATAGGCTAGAAAAGGCGCCCTAGACCATACAATGAAAACCCAATAGGCCTTAGACCCCAAAACCTCCTCTTTCCAGATCGAGCAGTTCTTCTTCAGATGGTGCGCCCTCCTGTTAGAAACCCCATGAAGCTACGCAATATCTCTTCCTTTACTAATTGAGTAACCTGTACATTTTGTAGAATGGTGGGGGAGGAATATTGCACCTCCGTGACCAAGCTTGAATCAGGATAGGTGGGATCTTTCACCATCGAGCTGATCTCTAGGGTTTGTTATCCCAAAACCCTCAAAATGTCTTTGTGCTCAAGAGCCCAAGATGCAAAAGTAATAATAATCCAGAATGAATGAGAGATGCACCCTCATGTTCCTTGTATACCGCTGATCTATTTCTCTGTTAAGTTAGTTGACCACCTCCTAGGGTTAACTACTGACTTTTCCTCATGTGGTCTTTTCCTTCATTTGCTTTACCTTTTCTCACCAAAGTCAACTTAAAATTATAACATTGTGCTTAGGTAAGTACCTTGGGTTTCTTGGTCCCCATAACTCATGAGACTATAATCTAGTGGGGACAGCTAGATTACTAAGTCTCTCACAACCTCTTTCTCAAGAGGTGGGGGACATTACAGTCTCCCCTAGTGGATATTGCTTGCCCACAAGCAATTCTAACCCTGCCTCCTGGAGAACCTGTTCATTTTCCCAAATAACATCTTTTATAGGTAAGTTCTTCCATTTGATCAAGTATTCCCTGATGCTCCTCTTCCTTAGCCTTTTTTCCCTTACTTCTAACACTTCCTCCGGTATTAGTATCAACTGCCCCTCTTATTACATAGGAGGTAGTTCCTCAATAGGAATGATGTGTTTCCCTATGGCTCTTTTCAAGCAGGATACATGAAATACATTGTGTATCTTGCTTCTTGGGGGTAGATCAAGCTCATATGCCACGGCCCCTACCTTCCTTTTTACCCTGTATGGTCCAAAGAAGCGAGGTTGGAGCTTTTTTGCGCCACTCCTCTTAATAGATGCTTGTCTGTAGGGTTGGAGCCTTAAGTATACCAAATCAACAACCTCAAAAGTGCATTCCATTCTGTGTTTATCTACTTGTACCTTTTGTTGGTTTTGCGCCCTTTGCAAGTGGTCTTTAAGCTCTCTGAGTATATCCTGACTTTGTTGAATCCAATCTTGTACCATAGGAGCTCTACTGTCACCAAAAACAATCTCCACAAATGTGAGGGGATCATAGTTGTATAAGGCCCTGAAAGGTGACATACCAATAGACATGTGGTAGGTGGTGTTGTAACAATACTCACCCAAATGAAGCCACTTAACCCATGCCTTATGTTGTCTTGAAACATAATTTCGAAGGTAGCCTTCAACCCACTTGTTTACTATCTCGGTTTGGCCATCAGTTTGTGGGTGATAGCTAGTATTGGGGGTCAAGGCCGTACCTACCAACCTGAATAACTCCTGCCAAAAGGTGCTCATAAATGTGTTGTCCCTGTCATTCACTATGGTTTTGGGTAAACCATGCAACCTAAAGATCTCTCTGAAAAACAAATCTGCAACCTGTGAAGCACTATAATCTGTAGCAATGGCGAAAAAATGCAATCTATCCACAAACACCAAGATGCAATCCTTTCCTTGGACCTTGGGAAATCCCATGATGAAATCCATCAATATACTTTCCCATTTATGCTTTGGAATGGGGAGTGGCTGCAATAAACCTGTTGGATGAGTGTGTTCATCCTTGTTCTCTGACAAGTAGAGCATTCCTTGATATGGCGCAAAACATCTTCCTTCATGCCCTTCCATGCAAACCTCCCTCTTATCTGCATGTATGTTTTGATAAACCCCTAATGTCCTGCTAATGGTGAATCATGACATGCCCGTAATACTCGTGTTTTGAAGGTTGACTCAGGAACCAATAAGATTCGGCCCTTGTGGTATATGATGTCATCCACAATCCAGAAGTTGTCATCCTGTACCTGCCCCTCCATCAACTCGCAAGAAAACCTGTTTTTAGAATACTCCACCAAAAGGTGTGCCTTCCAGTCAACTAAAATATCGGTCATGACATAAACTGAAGGTCTTCTGGATAATGCATCCACCACCACATTATTTTTCCCTTTGACAAATTCAATGTCAAATTCATAGGCTTGGATCTTGCTAACCCATTTATGTTGTCTTTCATTAGGTCCTTTTGGTCCAAGAAGTACTTGAGGCTATTATGATCTGTCCTCACAACAAATTTGGCCCCAATTAAGTATTATCTGAATTTATCCAATGCATGCATGATGGCTAACATCTCTTTGTCATAAATGGTGTATAAAAGTTCAGGACCCCTCAGTTTTCGGCTCTCATAGGCAATGGGGTGCCTATTCTGCATAAGTACAACTCCAATGCCCGCACCTGAGGCATCACACTCCAATATGAAGGGTTGTGAGAAATCTGGTAAAGAAAGTACAGAACAAGTGCTCATTACCTTCTTCATTTTGTCAAAGGTCATCTGCGCCTCTTGACTCCATTTAAATGCGCCCTTTGACAAACCTTCTATAGTAACAACATATGCCAAGGAATCCCTTCAACTTAGTGAGAGTCTTGGGTGTTGGCTAGTCAAGTATGGCTTGTATCTTTTCTTGGTGCACCTGTACTCCTTTCACTCCAATGATGTGTCCCAAATAAAGAACTTTTGTCATCCCAAATTCACATTTGGACTCTTTAGCATATAAGGATTGCCCCTCCATGATGCCCAAGATCTGATCTAAATGTTGAAGATGATCCTCCCAAGTCTTACTATAAATCAGCAAGCCATCAAAGAAGACTAAGATGAACTTCCTTAATTGCTTGTTGAAGACAAGACTCATGCAAGATTGGAAGGTGGTTGGCGCATTAATTAGCCCAAAGGGTATAACCAAAAACTCATAGTGACCATAGTGACATCTGAAGGTTGTTTTGGACACATCTTGCTCCCTCATTTTGATCTGATGATAACCAGAGCGCAAGTCTATTTTGGTGAAGTAGACCGCACCATGAAGCTCATCCAATAGTTCATCTATCCAAGGGATGGGGTACCTGTTCTTAATAGTCTTTTTGTTCAATGCTCTATAATCAATGCACATGCGCATAGTCCCATCTTTCTTCTTGACCAATACTATTGAAGATGCAAAAGGGCTGGAACTTGGTCTATGTGGCCCATGTCCAAGAGTTCTTTGATAGCCTTTTCAATTTCGTCCTTGTACCTTTTTTGGTGTCTATAAGGAGTAGTAATGGAAGGTTTTGCTCCTTCCAATTCTGTAATATGCTCAAACCCCCTATCTGGTGGTGCTCCTGGAGGAATAGGTTCAAAAACCTTGTTGTGCATGTCAATGATTTTCTGAATGTCTTGAGAGTAATGAGGTTGCCCCTTCTTATCCACCTGGACTAATATTTTACATTCTGTTGCATATGCATTGTCTTCTCTTCTGAAAATGGCCTCCATGTGCTTTGTTGTCACCGCTCTAGGTGCATTACCTTTCATCCCTCTGAGTATCGCCTTTTTCCCATTCTCTTCAATGAAAGACATCTCCATGGTTTTGTAAATGGTAGTAATAAGTCCCAATGTGCTCAGCCACTGAACTCCCAAGATAATGTTAGTATCTGGTAAGTCCATCGCATAACAATCCTGTGTTAAGTCATGTCTTCCCAAGGTAAGTTTCATTCCTGGAATATACCTGTCACAAGGCATGGTGCGCCCCCCTGCTACCTCCACACGAAATCTTTCAAACTCAATTGTAGGTATATGCCTTCTTTTCAACAAAGTTGAATCAATGAAGTTGTGTGAAGCTCCCCCATCAATGAGTACTGAAACCTTCTGTCCCTGAAGCACTCCTCTCATCCCGAAGGTGTTGAATTTAGGCACCCCACTGATGGATGCTATTGTAACATTCTTATCTCCTATAAGGCCGAAACCAGCTTCTTCACCTTCTTCATTCTCTGTAGGGTCTATTCTAGGTGGATTTGCTTCCATGTTCTAAATGTGGCCGAAATCTTCTTCCTCCTCATCATCAGAAATCACCTCAATGTAATGTGCCTTGCCCTTACACATGCATTTGTGCCCTGGCTCCCAAGGTTCCTTGCATGTGAAGCACAGTTACTTCCTTCTCAGTTCCCTCCTAGTGGTCTCATCCATCCTGCCTTTACCTCTGTCAACCCCCCTTTGATCTCTTCCCCCTTGGTTTATGGGTGGTCTAGGGGCAAACTTAGTTGTTGCGGATCCCATCAAGTCTAGGGGCCTCCTATAAGTTGGAAGGCTTAAAAGCCTTGACCCAACCCTTTAGGGGTTCCATCAACCCCTCTGTAAAGAGCATCATTAGTCTCGCCTAAGACACATTTGGCACCATCACGACTATCCTCTGAAACTCCTCTATATAGATCTCTCGTGACCCAGTTTTTCTGAGTTGTGTGAGTTCCCTGAAATGTAGCTCTGGATCTCCCTGATCAAATATGTCGATAAGTCTCTGAGTGAACTCTGTGTAAGCAGTGATTTTGTTATGACCCAAGGTAGTCAAACCATGATACCACCAGTCATGAGCTTTGCCCTCCAAGTACATGGTGGCAAACTTGATGGCATCCATCTCCCTCATGGGGTTAAGCTGTAAATAGGTGTCTAACTTCTGCACCCAAGCTTGTGCATTCACCTTGGAAGACCCATCAAAGTATGGAATCTCCATCTTACTTGGCCTTGCGCTCCAACTCATTGTTGTTCCTATGATAGTTTTTGGGTTTCCCCCTGAACTTGATACCGCAATATTCGTCCAATGTAACCTGTCTCTTGAATCCTGCACTTAATGCATCATATTCCCTGGCATGTTCCTCAAAGTTATCTTCTATTTCATGGAAGTGGTTATCCTGTGGCTGGCCATCCAAGAATGTAGGCATATAAGGTCTAGGGGTAACTCTACTGTGTGTTGGCCCGCTGGAAGTCCCCCCTCCAAAGCTCTGTCCCTCTGTATGGTAGTGAGGATCCTACTCATGATAATGTCTAGTTCCCCCATGGGAACCACTGGTTTCTTTGTCTGCATAAATGCTTGGGCCATTCCCCCCATGTGTCATCTGCATCAAGAGTTGTGCAACTTTTTCCTCGTTAGCATTTATTTTTTCCAAAGTCTCCTTCATTTCAACCTGTCCCCTACGCATTGTTTCTTGATTCTCCTGTAGATGGTTTTCAAGTGTAAATTGTGTATGATCTATGGAGCTTTTTAGATGCTTTGATATACCTGCTAAGACCTGTGGCTCACTGTCTTCACCTAAACCTTCCATTTCTGCCTCTAGTTCACCTGTCTGCCTTTTACACCTTCCCATACAGATACCATTGAACTTTTGCATGTGTTAATCCCCACAATCTAGGAGGATTTAACATTCTGATACCATTGTAATGTTCCCAAGCTAATCTTTTGCCCGGAACCAAGGGTTGTTTAACTATTTGCTTATTCTTTCAATGTGTTGTGCAAGTTTATCTCATCAAGTTGCGCATTGAGGGTTTATTCCTTAGAGATTATAGCATGGAGATATAGATCTGAACATCTAACACAATAAAATGACAAGATACAAGCAAAGAATACCAATATAGAGCCAACAACTTCAGATCTGACCTTTATTTAAATAATAGAGTGATCCTGATACAATAGATCTACAAATCTGGGAGAATACAAGAAGAATAATATAGCTGGAATAATAGTTGCTCCAAGAAGCTCCAAAACTGAAGATAATAGCCTCCAAAGGCACCACAATCCACTGGTGAAAGGGACAAGATTAATGTATTTCCCTTTGATAGCTAGAAACCCCCTCACTGGCTGAGTTGCGCACTTCTATATGGCTATAGATGACCAATATTTCGGCCTCCCTCTTCTAGGCCTCCAAAACCCTCCAAAATTGGTGAAAGAGTAGATCGGGGGATTACAAACCCCTGGGCAAAGTCTCAAGCTGAATGGAGATGATTTGATACCCCAAATGGATGGATCCTCTTTCTGTAGTGTGCCCTCCTCCTCTCCAACTCATGCCAAGCTCCAAATAAAACAAATAACAGAGAAACCTCTTCCACAATAGGCTAGAAAGGGTGCCCTAGACCATACAATGAAAACCCAATAGGCCTTAGGCCCCAAAACCTCCTCCTCTTTCCAAATCGAGCAGTTCTTCTTCAGATGGTGTGCCCTCCTGTTGGAAACCCCCTGAAGTTGAGCAATACCTCTTCCTTTACTGATTGAGTGACATGTACCTGTTGTAAAATGGTGGGGGAGGAATATTGCACCTCCGTGACCAAGCTTGGATCAGGATAGGTGGGATCTTTCACCATCGAGTTGATCTCCAGGGTTTGTTATCCCAAAACCCTCAAAACGTCTTTGTGCTCAAGAGCCCAAGATGCAAAAGTAATAATAATCCATAATGAATGAGAGATGCACCCTCCTATTCCTTTTATACCCCTAATCTATTTCTCTATTGAGTTAGTTGACCACCTGCTAGGGTTAACTCCTTACTTTTCCTCATGTGGTCGTTTCCTTCATTTGCTTTACCTTTTCTCCCCAAAGTCGACTTAAAATTATCACATTGTGCTTAGGTAAGTACTTTGGGTTTCTTGGTCCCCATAAATCATGAGACTATAGTCTAGTGGGGACAACTAGACTACTAAGTCTCTCACAACCTCTTTCTCAAGAGGTGGGGGACATTACAGCCAGCTTCAGGAGGTCGAGACTGAGGAGCACTTCATCTTTGTTGTCTCGTTTATTATGAGATTAGAGGGTGATTTCATTACTTATTCAGGGGGACTCAGACCCTCACAAGATTCTTCAAGTATCTGGATCAGCGATGCTTAGCCTTATACATACAGTAGGCCCTCAAGCTCGAAGACCATACTATTCAGCCTCCTACGAGACCAAAACCTATTCGGTGGATCACCTCCTTCTTCACGGTGCTACCCTCGAGGGGGGGCACTAAGAGACAGTTTGACACTAGTGCAACCCTGGACTCCAAATCAATGTGGATCCGTGAGACCTTTCCTCGTCCCATGATATTTCAACGACATTACCAAACCAGATCCCTTCCTAGGAGACGAAGGAGATCTCCCAGACCTCATCGGTGCACTACCTCTACCAGTCAGCAGCGCAACGGACGATCCAGGCAACCTACTAGCTCCCCCTCAGGACACCCTACTATACTCAGCTTCCTTCATTCGACCTTGGATGGTAGGAGAGATGGGTCCACTCCAGGACAAACCCATTTCCTTTCTTCTTCTTCTTCTTCTTCTAGATCCTCTTGTCCTTAGATCTTCACCTACGATACACTTCATCATCAAAGCGTGTCTCTAAGCTTGGGGTCAAGGGTTCTTCATGCCTCGGAGTTGATCTCACTCTCTACTACTCTACCTTATTGCACTTTACTTTCTGCATATTGCCTTTTATATGAGACCTTTTGGTACTCCGGCTTTCTATTGACACAATTGTACTTAGCAGTCCCTTTGACCTACTTTTGTAGTCATTAGTTGGACATTAATAAAATCATCTTATCTTATCTTATCTGTTCAGAAATCAAAACCACCAAACAACAGAAAGTTAGATGAGGCAAAAAATTGAAAAAATTAGCAAGGAAAGATTACTAATTCGCCTCATATAGCAAGTCAACCTTGAAGATAGGTGAACAGAAACCAAATGACCTGCTAAGCAACCTATTTGAATGTTAGAACCCTAATTAAATTTCAGATTGCTAAAAAAACCATTAAAGAAAGGAAAAATTTAAAGTTTGTGGCTAGAAATAAAATAGACTAGTGCCTAGATGATCCTAGAGCTATGGGATCTAATGTACGCAACCAAAGAGGGGGTTTCTTCTAAATATAAAAGGCCCAAATGCAAGAAGGGAGGTGTGGACTCACACGGGAGCTCCACAAAACAAGCAAACTAAGAGAGAAACTAGCTTTCAAAAGATAAATGTGCTAAAACTAGCATAGTATGTTCCTAGCATGCAAATTTAACTTGAAAAAGACAAGACCATAAAGGAAATTTTACCTCCCCCAAGTGGCTAGCAACCACTTGAGCTCCTAGCTTGAGTGTTCTCCAACCCTGCAGTTAGTTTCTCCTATGTGCTCCAAGAAACTCAAACTATCCACACATAAATGGCTACAAACACTACACCCTCATACACTAGCACAAGTAGAACAAGAGCTCTATTCCATTGATATCCAGCAAACATACAATGAGGGGAGGGCCTCCTTATATAGATGAGACACCCACCAAAACCATGGATGAAAAACCATGGGTAAATACAATGATCTACCTCAAAACCATGGGTAAAACCACCTCTCATAAGTGGAATATGGGCCCCATAAGAGTTGTGCCCCACTAGAAATCAGCGTGAGTGGAAAATGCGTCCCACAAAGGGGGTGCACCCCACCAAGAGTTAGATAATTAGAATGTGGGCCCCATATGAGGGTGTGCCCCACTCAAAAGGTGGTTGTCCATATATAAGTGTGGAAAGGGGCCCACAAAGAGGGGTGGACCCTCACCAAATGTGCCAAGTAACCATCCATGTGTGTAGTGGGTCCAAGAGGGGCGCCCCATCACCAAGAGTGCCCAAAAATGACAAGCATGCTCCATGTGCCGAAAAAGTGTGCTGATGATGTGGACAGCTCTTTCATAGTTTCAAAATGCAAGGTTCCAACTCATAGTGATGAGTCAAGCTTATTCATACGTCAATTAGTGGTTAGCATAAGTGATATCTTCTAGCAACAAAGTAACATTGGGTTAATTTTACAACTTGCCTATGCTTAACCATGGTGGGGCAACCTTTAGGCCTTATCCTAAGTGTCAATCCCCTAAGACCAAGGTGTATTTCCTACGTTACCAAGTTGTAAGTAGGTGCTAGTGGTGGTTGATTGTGGAAAGGGGAAAAGGGGATTTCATGTATTGACCATATAATTATGATGTTGATGCAGAGGTCTTCTTTGGCTAGCTTTCAAGATA
The DNA here is from genome assembly GCA_010110895.2 of Picea sitchensis. Lineage (NCBI taxonomy): Eukaryota > Viridiplantae > Streptophyta > Pinopsida > Pinales > Pinaceae > Picea > Picea sitchensis. Next base: position 67,024 of record SNQJ01S0035788.1, read on the forward strand.
TTTACTCCACATGTGAGCCTTCAAGAGGGGGCATTTAGCCTTTGATTTAACATTTATTCTTCCCTTTAATTTTTCTTTATTTTCTTTGCCCCTTTCTTTAGATATGTCATATTTAGGCATGGGATTAGGGGTACATGGTCTTTTTATATTTTTTGCTCTTTCCTCTAGCCTTTTTTTGCTTTCTTTGATTTGGGCTTCTATACATGGGGTCTTCTTTGCATTTGCTTGGACCTCGCTAAGTGATACACTACAAGTCAATTATGAATGGGAAGTACGAGGAATGGAACAGAATGAAAATGGGAAGGATGGAAAAGGTGTTAAGTATGGTTTGGGATTCGTGACACGCTACATTAACCTGATTCCGTAGTGGTACAACCTAACCTAAGGGATGACACACTTATCCAGAGAATCTATGTCCCACCTGTTAGAATATAGAAGATTGTGTGCTCGTTTTACCATTGACGATACCCTCATCACCCAACCATAGGCCGAAGCCACCCTCCAAGCACCTTAACCTTGACTGAGAATTACTCCGGAAGCAAACCCTAGGCTAGATGGCCAAACAAGGTGTAGCGCATCTTCCTTCAAGGATAGTGCACCAACAATAGCTAATCAGATAGTCCAAACCCTAGCCAAGAGATAATCCAAGCCAACACTGAAAACTGGTTGCTGCAACAGCTGCACCTGTAGCTCTCCTCCACACGTGCGCACCAAACTGGGAACTGCAGTGCGCACCAGTTGTTGCTCTGCAATTCTGAGATGTGTCAAATGAGAACTGGCGCCCTGTATTTATAGTGGTTCTGCCAGATTTGTTGGGGCCAACTTCTCCTTCTAGGTATATGTCTGTTCAGTATATCATTATTAATTATGGCCGACTTCTTCTCTTGGAGGCTAATAACCTAATATAAATTATCTTCTTGAGCCGACAAGACTTCTAGGGTTATTAGCCAACTCATTAGGGTTTTCTCTTGCTTTCCGGAGTCTCCTGTTCTCGTCAGGTTTACACGTGGAGGTAAATACCTCTCGCAGCTACCATAATATTAACACTCCCTCCTAGCTAGGGAGGTATTATAGGTAAAGGTCTTCAGCACAAAAACATACCATTTACCCGGTAGCATCAACATAGTCGTTTATACTATCTCATGACTAGATCATGAGCATCGCCATCACCATCAGCTGCATCATCTCTCAAAACCATACTTCATCTGAGTAATCAGACATGATGCTGGATCAGTCACTCACACCATAGAGTGATACAAGAGTCATTCTTATAATGCTCTGAACTATTTTCCGTCTGGAAAATCTTTGTTCATCATTCGTCTAGATGATGATTATCTCCAATAAACTGTTGATAGTCTTCAAGGCAATTAGAACAAGAATAGAACACAACTGTGTCTATCCATAGTAGTACATAACTACAATCCAGTGGTACACGACCACACCAAGTAACACACAAGTACTTGATCGAACAGTGGAACATATCCACCACAGTTGTCTTCATCTACTGTCATACAGTCTTCATAACAAACATCTGATAGCAACCTGCACAGAAACAATGTTATGATATAAACTGAATCATCCAGGCCAATCCTTCACTCACATCTGTGAGCTCTAAAGGAATATATGCCTCAGAGTAGAATAATGAGATATCTGGACTATTCTTCTCAAGCAAGGAAGAATAACTGTCCTGTCTTCTGAACCTGGACCATTCCTCACCCTAGGCCATTCTTCCTACACTAATCAAAGTGCACCCTGGAGAGAATGTATAACCCTAAGGAATGATGAGCCTCGACCATTCCCCANATTCTGCCTATTATAATTGTCTGTTGACCAATCCGCAAAAGGGGATTTGGTCCTAATACAATTTCCGACATGATTAATCCACAATGGGGATTAATCCTATAAATAATATATCAATAATAATAAGAATACTCTTTGCAGTTACATTATTTCAACAGACACTTCGGGCTTTGAGAGCTTTTGAACGCGGGCACGAATATCTCCTGAAGTGACTTTCTCCCGGTTGACGTGGCAACCTCTCGTTACTTTGAAACTTTTGGGACTTCGACACTTAGGGGCTTTTGAACGCGTGCACAAATATCTCTGATGTAGGAGCATCACTCCACCTCAGCACATGCGCCAACATGCCAACATGTAGACGCGCAATGGAGAAAGGGAGAGGCGTCGACCTTCCCATTTTTTTAAATTTAAAATAATCCTATACGAATTATCGTGTTGTAAGNACCATGCCTGCCTTTGTACAGGTAGTGGTTAGGGTTGCCTTAAATGGTTACCTATAGCGGGTCCAGATCGTAGTTAGGTCTGGACATCCATTTATGTACTGTAGCCGTAGAAGTATGGTGTCATAACTGGGATATCGATGGCACTAAGGCGGTGAAGAGGATAAGCTCGCTGAGCCCTCTTTTGTAATTAGGAGATGGGAGAGAGATCTCTGGTAGAGAGAGTCTTAGGAGGCCTTAGGAGGTCTTAGAAGTCCTGAGAGGGAGCTTGAGAGAACTGAGACTTTGTTACAATCCAGTTTTTGTAAACATCTGTATAGACACACATAGATAATAGAAAAGCAATTTTTCCTGCATATTGTTGTTCATGTGTTTATGAATTTCATGAATGAATGTTGTAGATGTATGATAAGTTTTCATTTACAGTAGGAAGAGAGATTTCTTTTATCTTCCTTGAGTTCTGTTATATCGTTCTGGGTTCTTTAGGGTGTGCAAGGAGTGCACAACAGAATGTTAGACGTTCTGTAGCCAGCGCAAGGAGTGCACATCTGAATCTCTCTGTTGAGTTCAGAGGAGAATGTGCCAGGAGGGCACACTAGGATAGTTTGCAGACTCAAGAGAGCCTCAAGGTTACTGAACACCTTGGAGGGAAGACTGTGCAGAGAAGGCACATAGAGACATAATTGCTGAAGGTTCTGTAGAAGATCTTCCAGGTGGGCATCGAGCAAGTGCAAGGAGTGCACAAAAGGAATCTGTTTCGAGTTCCGAGAAAAGAGAAGTGTCGAGGAGAAGACACTTACGGAGTTACTGAAGGCTTTGTAGAACTCTGCCAGGTGGGCATCAAGCGAGTGCAAGGAATGCACAAGAGGACTCCGTTTCGAGTTCTGCGAGAAGAGAAGTGTCAAGGAGAAGACACTCACAGAGTTACTGAATACTCTGTTGGCTCAGTAAGGAGTGCTTGAGAATAAGTCGCCAAGAGGGCACTTATATCCCTTCAAGGAGTGAAAGGGTTGATACAGAGTTGCTGAATACTTTGGAGGAAGACCTGTGGAAGGAGTGCACCAGGGCAACACTTGGACGAAGTGTTGAAAGACAACTAGTTGAAGGCTAGTCAAAACGCAAGGAGTGCACACAGAGAGAACTTGTTTCAAGTTCGTAAGATCAGGAGGTCGAGTGCAAAGTGTGCCAGGAGGGCCATGAGAATTCTTCTAAGGAAGTAGAGCACTGAATCCCTTAGAGACTGAGCAAGATGAAATCTCAGAAGAGATAGCACAAGGAGTGTGCATGAGTGAACTTATTCCAAGTCCCAAAGCTCAAGAGAGACAACGTCTTTAGAACACATGTGAGACTCAACATATCGGGCTCACAGTAGAGGAATCAAAGGTAGAGGCCTTTGAAAACATTTGAAATCTTCCAAGTCGGGAAGAAAGCCAAAGCTCAGGAGGAGGAGCACAACAATTGTCAGATCAATTGCAGGGGAGAAGATCTGGACCGTTGGATCTCACCTCCAGGCACACAGGAGAGTGCACAAGAGGGAACATATCTCAGCTGTCAGATTTGAGCGTGTGGACCAACAACCGTTGTATCTGGAGGAAGTGCACGAGGTTTATCCCTTTAGAGTGCATAGGAGGAGAGACGACTTGCGAAGTCGCGAAGTCTCGAAATCATTGGGACCGTCCATCGTCAGAAGACAGGTGGCAGCAGGTCAACATTTCGCTGACTTGTGACTCGAAGGAGTCAAAGGTCGAGTCGTGAGAACTCGCGAAACGCAAAATCGAGATTTGATATGAGCCGTTAGTTCCAGAGGAGCGTGTACTGTCGGATTTTGGGTGCTCCGAAATATCGACATTTCAGGAGTCGGGAATGTGAAGGAGGTCGTGACTTAGAGGGCACAAGTCACGAAATCCCAACATCATCAGAACCATCCATTGGGAGGGACGCGTGGTGAGAGATCAACATTTCGCTGACTCACAACAAAGAAAAGTCAAAGGGGAAATCGTGAGAACTCATGAAACGCAAATTCACGATTAGATCACAACCGTTGATCAAGGAGAGATCTGGATCGTTGATTGTCCAGGAAGAATTTCAACATTTCGGGGATCAGGAGAACAGAGGTGAACAATCTTTCGACCTTGCGATACATGAAATCCCGATACGCGAAACCTTGACGAGATCTGAGCCGTCAGATCGTGGGGGAATCAGGACCATCAGATTGGGAGCTCTGAAATATCGACATTTCCGGAGTCGGGAGAATGGAGTTGAATCACATCGGGAATTCTCGATACACGAAATCCAGACGTGCTTGAGAGTTAGCCCCGGGTCATGGTGAATGGTCACATGGATAGAGGCCAAGGGAAGAGCTAAGGAACGTTAAGCTCTTTTCGGAGTTCGGGAGTCGGGGAGTCAGGGTTGGCTCACTCACAAAGTCCCGACACGCGAAATCGCGACGCGCCTTTTGTGTAGGCAATCGGTCACAGCCCGTGGTCGTGTGGAGGCGAGGCTCGCGCTTGGTGCTTGTTCGCGGATGGGGAGTTTCATAAAAGGACATGTGGATTTGTTCATAAGATTCCAACAGGGAATCGAAGAGCTGCGTTAGCTCGATAGATTGAAGAACAATCCTTGATTGTGAGGTCAGCAAACCTTGCCGAGGCAGAGGTAGGGGGTCTGCATCAATCTCCCGAAGTGACTTCCTCTCGGTTGACGTGGCAGTCTCTCGTCACTTCGAGACTTCGACACTTCGTGGCTTCTGTCTGGTCGTTAATTCTTGCGCGATTTTGAAACCCCGAATGCACGAGATCCATTGATCTAAACTGCACATGGGATCCCCACGGTCGAAACTTGGTCCTGCTGGTTTGCTTGTATTTCAAGCCCGAAATGGACTGTTCTGAATGTTGGATTTTTTTCATGGTTTTTCCCTGTGCAAACAAAGGACTTTGACTGGCCTGATTTTATCAACCAGAAGAGAAAAAGCTTCTAGGAAAGTATGCAGAAAAGTGAGAGACATGGCAGAGGTGTAGACTTAGGTCTTAACAAAAACTACATATGACCCATGACAACTTTATGTGATAACATTGGCTCCACAGGGGATGGCATTCTCCCTGTGAGCTGCCAAGAACAAGAAACTTCAGTGCCTTATCCTAGGGCTATGGGGTCGTTATTCAAATACTAAAAGCAAACTGAAAACTGAAAAGATCGCATACGAGCTTATTTATATACAAGACCCTACTCTAACTGAATTTACAATGCTCAGGTGATAACAAACTTCCACCATAGCCACTCAAACTACTCGGTCACATAGTTCTTCTCTTCATTGCAAATGATCCATAAAAGGTAAGGGAAGTATGACAACATAATAAAAACATGTTTTGGAATACTTCCAATACCTCCAAATAATGATAAGATTAATAAATTTGCAGGCTCCAATGCTTTTGGAAATTTCAACTCCATATATAACCCCACAGGATCATAAAATTTATAATAAGGCATGCTAAACTGGTAAAAAGTTACCTCCTTTATTTCATTATTGCTCACATGTTGTTTGATGTTCTCAGCATGCACAGGTGGATAAAGGATTAATGCAGGCTTGCCAATCCCAAGTGATATCCGCTCCTTTATAAGTGATGGAAATGAGATTAGCTGCACATTTATCTCTTCCTTTTCTCCTCCATGGCTCTCACAAGGATCAAATTCACAATCATCATACACACGAACCATGCTACGAGGTTCCATAGAAACTATGAAACAATTCTGCTCATCATCATCTCCACTGGGATATACCACCTTTCGCTCATTACACTCCCTCCATATGTCCCATGAACCCTGTCACCCCCTGCTCACTTGGCAATTATTAAATGGTTTGTTATGGATGGATTTGCATGTATCTTGCGTCAATTTCTGAGCCAAATTTTGATTCATGCAAGCAAAATGTCATGTATGGTTTATTAAGGGTCTAGTCATTGACGAATTGTTGCTACATGACGAGTTTCTTCAGTAGGGCAGCGATGGTAGAAATAATAGAGGAAGAGAAAACTGGAACAGAGGGCCTAGAAGGCCTATATTATCCATTCATTTTGATGATGATCCCTAGGAATTGAACCAACTGTTCCAAGCTGGGTTATTTAACTGGATCGGGAAAGGAATTGTACAACCTCGACCAAAGAGACACCCCTTCCAACCTCATAACATCTCTGGTATTCCTGTGCCTCCTCATGTGTCCATGCAACCAGAAGTCCCTGCGAATGATGGATGGCAAGAGATTGCCAATCCAACTGTCTCTCACCATCGTGGCTGGCCCAATTTGTCATTACCTCCTCCTCCACTTGTAAATCCTAATGTTCATATTGCCCCTGTTCATTCACCTATCTAATCTTCACATGCAAGCAAAAGACTTAAAACTGATATTCCCCATGTGTAAGATAAAGGCAAAGCTGTTGCCTCCCCTTCCTCTCCCTCAAATGACTCCTTAAAATCCGTGTCCTCTCGCATGCATTTGGAGGATGATTGTTCTCATGTAATTAGTGAAATACAACCTCAAGGTTCAAATCAACCACATGCTAATTCTGGGAAATCAAAGGTGGACAACAGTGATAAAAGAAAAATTGTCTGTCAGAGTGGCAAGTATGGCTTTTAATTTATGTGTTTTTATGATTGAGTTGGTGGAGACAGTGGTCTGCAGAAAGTTTGGACAACAATCTCTTCTTTGGATAATGTGGATTATGTGGATATTTATATATTTTTGGATATGATTTAAATTATTTCTGATATTTAAATATTCAATTTTGAAGGTATCTAAGGGAGTTACAAGAGTGGCATGTGTTGAAATGATTATCCATTTCTGTTTTATTTTATGATTTGAAAAGAATAAAAGACGAGAGTCACAAGAGGTCCCACCTACCTAGTTATTATTAATTAAGGACCCTTAACTATTATTATTATTATTTCTCCTAAACTAAATTAGTTAAGTCAAACTAACTTAACTAAAGAAAGTGGTTGAACTACTTCAACTTATTTGAGAAGCATAAAAGCTAAATGAGAAGAAGAAACAAGGGGAGAATAGAAGGAGAAAGAAAGACTAAGGTTTGCTCTTTTGATTTCATGAGATAGTTCAATTTTCATTCATTCTTTAGTTTATTCAAAGCCTAATTCTCTTTTTGACAACAGGGTCCTATTGTAGACAACAAGGTTCAAAACTGAACCAAATCACTCAGATGCTTGTTTTAGAGGTGTTGATCCATCCTTGATAGTCTGTGTATTCTTGTCTGTTTATGGATTGAGTTTCATAGCTGATAAATGATATTTTGCAGAGTCAAACTGACAACAGTCTGTGGCACGCTGATCTAGATTATAAATTTCAGTTTTTACTTCTTGTCAGAGTCCTTTTGTATGGTGTTCACTGGGGATCTCTAAATTAGACTTTGGCCCATTCCTTCACAGGGGTTTTGTAAAGAGAAAAACACTTTTGATATCTCAGAATGAAATAAAGAAGATTGCTATTCTGTCTCATTTGTGTGTATTTATGACTTGGTTACTTTTGTTTTTTTGATCTCCATATTTACTTTATGTAATATGTATATTTTTCAGAAACTTATATAAAATTTAATGTTATTTGCAACATTTTTTTCATTGATAAATCAACCTAAACCCTTTTAATTAATACTTGTGGATTGGGAAAATATTTTTGAGGCTATAAAACATAGGGTGACATTCCTGACTATCTTGTCTTAGCCAAGTAAGATTCGAAAATGCTTGAGTAAGATAATTCATATCTTTTCTTCAACATGGACATCATACTCAACAGATCTCTATCTCAACTGAGTCCACAAGAGGATCATATGGAGTATCACATCGACTCAACTCACATAGAGGAGAACGACATGCCCATCACATGGGCACACCGGACACTGGGGGATGACTCAACTCTCACACAGAGGAGAACGATGCACCCCATCACATGGGCATGCCCAACACTGAGCTCTCTCACAGGTTGACTCAACTCAGTCATAGAGGAGAATGTATCCTGGAGAATGTCAACTGACACTGCAATCATCAACACTCCCTCTCAGCTAGGGAGACATTCTCCACCAGACCAAGTCTCTCGTGGAAGTACTCGAACTTCGTTCTGGAAAGCGGTTTGGTGAAGATATCTGCAATCTACTCATGTGTAGGAAGGTACTGCACGTGTATTGCTTTCCTTTGCACCATGTCTTTGATATAATGGTATTTGATATCAATGTGTTTTGATTTATCGTGAAACACTGGATTATTAGAGAGCTTCACACAACTCTGGTTATCACAATGAATAATGGTAGAATCCATCTCACGATCAAATAAATCTGTAAGGAGCTTGCAAAGCCACACTGCTTCACGGACTGCCACTCTCAATGCTATATACTCTGCTTCTGCGGTACTCAAATACACAGAGCTCTGTTTCCTACTGCACCAGGAAACCATGGTAGACCCCAATGTAAAATAACAACCATATGTGATTTTCCGGTCCACTACGTTCCTTGCCCAATATGCATCGGCATATCCCTGCAATCTTATGTATACACTAGAGGCATGTCTTAGGCCATATCCAACTGTGCCTCGTAGATATCCAACTGCTGCTATCCAATGAGTCTGTCTCGATTGACTCATGAACTGACTGAGTACGTTTACTGCATAGCAAATATAAGGTCTGGTGTTAACCAGATACATCAATGATCCAATCAGTTATCGGTATAGATTTTGATCAATCTCACCTGAATCATTTAAAGCCTCGTTCGTTTTCTTCAGATCCATCACCATCGATGTAGGCATGGATTTGCATTTTGTCATACCGAACTTCTTCAATATCTCCACTGTATATTTTTCTCGACTCAGGAAAATCTCATTAGTCCTCTGCCATACTTCTATTCCCAAAAAGTAGTGCATCATACCTAGATCCTTCATCTCAAATTCAGAGGTCAATGCTCTCTTGCATTCAACAGTAAGTCTTTTTGAACCGGTGAGGAATAAGTCATCAACATACATGACCAACATCCGACACTTGTCACCAACAATGTGATAATATAGGTTTGGATCAACAACACTCTTGTTGAAGCCCAAACTCGTTAGGAATCCATCCATCTTCTCGTACCAAGCACGAGGTGCATGTTTTAGTCCATACAAGTCTTTCTTCAACCTGCACACATGAGACTTTTGCTCATGTATCACAAATCCTTCTGGCTACTTGATGTAAAATTCTTCCTCAATCTCACCATTGAGAAATGTTGTCTTTACATCCATCTGATGTAGTTTCGAACCCATGGATGCAACTAGTGCAATGATCGTACGGATGGAAGTGTATCGGGATACATGAGCAAATGTCTTCTCATAATCAATTCCCTCCACCTGTGAGAATCCTCTGGCCACAAATATTTCTTTGTACTTCTCAACACTTCCTTCAGATGCATGCTTGATCTTATAGATCCACTTGGAAGTCACTACAGACTTCCCTTCTAGTCTCAGAACAATATCCCACACATAATTCTTCATGATGGATTGATACTCTTCTGTCATGACATCTTTCCATACCTACTAACCTGTTGCTTCTCCATGACAAGAAGGCTCGGTATCAATGATGTGGCTCATGGATGAAACATAGCTCGAAAATATCTGTGGTCTCTTTACCTCTCGGAATGTGGCTCGAGGAGCTACATGTCCCTCTGCCTTCTGCAGAGTTTGTTGAGCCTAGGTAGTGTTAGAATATAGAAGATTGTTTGCTCGTTTTACCATTGACGATACCCTCGTCACCCAACCATAGGCCGAAGCCACCCTCCGAGCACCTTAACCTTGACTGAGAATTACTCCGGAAGCAAACCCTAGGCTAGATAGCCAAACAAGGTGTACCGCATCTTCCTCCAAGGATAGCG
>SNQJ01S0035788.1:80086-96756 GCA_010110895.2 Picea sitchensis
TCCAGGAGAATGGCTCTTGCAGCTGCTATAAATTTAACAAGGACCAAGCAAAAACAACTTTAAATTCACAAAGTAACTCAGTGAATTTCAATTTTTCTTCATCAGTACATTAGGCACCTATCTTAACATTCTTTGGGGAATCGGGTGTCCCAATGTTCAAGGAAATGGTTTCACCCACTTTCCTTTTTTACTCCTCTTCTTTATGCTTTTCTTTGTTGCCTACATCACTCGATGAAAATGAACTTTCTAGAGTAGTCAAGCCCTTCATAATTTTGTTGTTTTCCATGGATATAATCTCCTTGGGCTTATATGGTTCATTTTGTATGAAAGCACAGATGCTTTCATCACTAGGGAAGACCTTCCATGACTCTACATTGTCAGGGATATGAGGATGATATAAGAAAGAAGAAGAAACAAGAGAGAGAGAGAGAGGCGCATTCTTGGAAGAGGACTTTATGTATTTGTTTGAGTTATTTCTTGGCATTGTATTGGCTATCTATATTAAGGAAGTTTTCGTTGGGTTTTCCCCCCTATGAGGGTTTCCCAGGATAAATGATGTGTCTCTTGTGATTGTGTATTTCTCAGTGATCATATATATGCTATTGTTATCTAATGAAATGAAAAGAAACTCAATAATAGCTTAAACCTTAACAGTTTTCATTTTGGATACACCATTGTAAGCCCAAGGATGCAAGTTAAAGCTAGTTAAACCATAGTTGATGATTTTGGTAGTGGACTTCCAAACTTGGTCCGATAATGATCAGTGCCCTTATGTCCTTGTCTCACCATCTCTCATCCTGGATAGGATTGGAGGTTGTGGCACGAATCTATTGGGACACATGATTGTGTGAAGCCACATGTTTTATGTAGGGGTGATTGCAATTTGTGGGACCTAGTTCAGTCCATGTCATACACACCTATGTCTTCCCGCATGGTTATCTCATATTGAGTATGTTGGCATCCATTGGCCATGGTGCACTATCATTTTGTTCTCAACATGGCAGTCTCACAAAGTTATAATCGTTGCACATTTTTTGAGGCAATGCACAAATCCCGATGCACGAGTCCCGAGGATGAAAATACAATAGGGGCTCAGATTAACCGTCTTCATGCATACTTGACATGCCACATTGAAATTTTTGGAAAAAGGCCAGATTGTAAACGAAAAACAATTGTTGAAGGTTCCTGCAAGTACATTTATGAAGGAAACGTGGCAAAAGAAGGCCGTTCCACAGCATGCAAGGTTAAATTCAAGGGAAAACGTGAAGCAAATCTCATTTCGAACAAAACCCATGTCTCGAAATTTTTCAATCCGAGAGTTTGTTCATGGATTTGGCAAACCGGAATAAGGTGGCATCTGAAAAAAAGGCACATTAAATGATTTTTCCTAAGTGATGCAAAAGCGGGAAAATTAATTTATATTAAAAAGGCTCCACCCTTGCCCAAAGTTTAGAATTAAAATGATAAAGTGGAGGAAGTGCATTATGAAGGGGGACAAATTTTTAAAAGGGGAATATTATACAATATCCCAAGTAAAGGTGAAAAAGACAAGGGCACATTATCTTTTTAATTATTATATTTTAATAGTAAAGAAAAGGCCCCCTTTCCTTTATTATGAGTTTTTAATCCAAAAAGAAAAAGTAAATAATATTGGATAAGCCCCCTTTGTCCAAAGTTATTATGAAGTGAAGGGGCCTTTTGGTTTAAAGCCCACATAAGTTATGAAGAGGGGCGGATTTGGGTAAGAACCATGGCATAGTGGCATGGTTATTAAAATTGTTATATTTTAAAAGTCACCACTTGATCAAAGGAACCTCGTATCCAAAGTTTAAAACAAAGTGATGCCCCCCCCCTTTAATTGAAAATTCACGTAACATTAGAGTGGTAGCGGACATGAAGAACAAGAAGAAATTATTTTAGTTTCCACGAGGTTAACAATAGTCTATGGGACATATCGCCTCACACACTGATTTCTTCGTTTCAGCCCTTTTCATGTTCAACTTGATGATGAGCTCCCTCAATTTCACCATTGTCCCCTCGTTAAATAAATTATCCCAAGAGCTAGCTTTCAAGATGCTTACATAGTTTTCCCTACTGTCTTTGAAGGCTTCACATTCTAAAATGAAATGTTTTTTTGTTTCCACTTTTCCTAAGGTGCAAAACATACACACCATTTCTTTCCAAGCTTCCTTTGATCTTTTCCAACGCTTGGTTTCACAACGGAGTTGATGGGAATTGGCTCTTAATTGAGCAATAAGCATTTTGACTCTCCAAGATATATTGGCCCCTATGTACGCTTTTTGATGATGATTGTAAGTGGGGTTAAACTCTTCAATATAATACTCTTTCTTTCTCCCTAGCCCTTTATCCCAAGTTCGCTTGTGGAACCTATCAATAACAAAAGCCTTTATCTCTCTATTGTGCGTAGGGCACATGTTCACGGGAATATCCCATTTACTAAGCCATTTAATATTGTGTAGCATCCATCTCTTCTTTCTTTTGCACAATATGTCATTGAAGACAACCTTAGGCCAACGACCGTCAATTGTTTTTAGATATCTTATGAGACATACCATAGCAATTGCTTCAATAAAAGCAGCGCCCATTTACTAAGCATGATATCATAAGGGACTGAACTTTTAATTTTAAACTTGTTTGTAATCAAGTGTTTTTTAATCTTCTCAATTTGCTTCCATTGTAAGTCAGATGTACTTGGCCCACACTTCACAACCATAGAGAACCACCAGGATCACTAAAAGCCCAAAGAGAGTTTGTGTAGTCTTCCAATCCCATAGCTTTGCCTCTCTGCACCTATTTTGGAAAGCATAGAACGTTTTCCAACCTCCCAAAGTTATTTTATTTATACAACCTTCCGAACTTAGATTTTTGTTGAAGTCAATTCTGGGGTATTTGTAATCTACCACTTCTTTAAGAGTGTTTCCTTCAAAGTAGAACTTATGCTGATTATGTTTTCTTTTGCTAGAGAAAACTACCGATTATGTTTTCTTTTGCTAGAGAAAACTACCACTTTCATCTTGCTAGTGTTGACTTGCATCCCCATTGTTCTACAAAAGTGCTCAAGGGAAATTAAGTGTTCTTGCAACCCAAGAGAAAATTTAGCAATCAAAATAAGGTCATTTGCATACAAAAGAAGCCTTATCACAAACTCGCCCAAAAGAGCACCATCACTGTCCTGCAAGTTTAACCACTCTTCAAGATTGTCTATCTATAAACCAAAAAGGGTAAGGGACAATGGGCACCCTTGCTTGACCCAATATCACTGCTAAAACTTTTGGAGATACCAGCTGACGTTCTGATTTTGACTTTAACCTCCTCATATAGCCTATGGACAACTGCTCTAAGATGCATAAGAACCCCAAGTTCCTCCATTCTATGCCAAAGCTTATATCTAGGGACCGTGTCAAAATCTTTTTTGAAATCGACAAAGCAACAAAGGCTTCCTTTTTTGTTCTCCCACACTTTTTCAATGATGTGCCTTAGAGTTATACAGTGATCAATAGTGGAGTGTTTAGGTCTGAAACTTGTTTGCCCTTTAGCACGCTTATCTCCTTCTTCCGCCCACTTGCTGATTCTATTTTCTAGCATACTTCTGAATAACTTGCAAACAAGGGGTTTATCATTATGGTCCTATAGTTGGAGGTATTGTTGACATCACCACTCTTGAAAAGCGGTATTGCTAGGCTCATTGTCCAATCTGTAGGGAATCCATGTTGAATGGCGTTGTTGAAAATTTTCATAATGTGAGGTGCAAGAGTTTTTGAACCCCAATTTAGATATTCAGCTTGGAGTTCAACTAAATCTTTTGCTTTTCCAACACCCAAATTTTTTATACCCACCTCAATCTCTTGCACAGTGAAGAGCTTAGTAGTAGTGTTGACCAAGGGAGGGGGGTCAACCTTAGTATGTTGCTCATAAAGTTGCTTCGCATACTTGAACCATTGATAAGTTGTGATATTATTTTCAGTTTGTTTCTATCTCGTTTGAAGTTCCTTCCAAAATAAATTGGGGTCATTTTCCCCAAGAACATTAGTTCCTCCCTGCTTGAGATCATGAAATCAGCTTTTTTCTTTCTTACAATTTGTTTGTAGGCTTTTATGTTTATTTCTTTCTAGTTTGATTCTTTCAAAGTTTTCTTTGTTTTTTTGCATTCCTCATCAAACCAAGCATTAACTGGAAAGCAGTTTGTCTTAGATTTCCTATTTTTTGCTCTTTTGCATTCTGTAAGTGCGCTTTGAATTAAATCTGTAAACTCATCCGCTAATGTTATAATGGGATCCGCCATTTGAGCTAGCAGCCACCAATGGGGCTGCCACAAATAAAAGCAACCAATTGTTTCATTATTAATGCAAAGTCGTGGATTAGGAAGGACCCGCAAATTAAATGAATTGTTACACATGGAGAAAAACCGCCGCACTAGCTCAGTCGTCAATCAAATAGTCATGGGGTCAAACTAGTTGTAGACCCTCACTCAAACAAAGACACCATAAATGAAAATCAGCAGAGTAGTCAAATTGGAATAGAACGTTGAGTTGTAAAGCCAAATCATGGCCCAATTATTTAAATTGTTTTTCTAGCCAATCAAGTGGTCATCAAAGTGAACATATCTAGTCAGAAATTAAAGTAGTTGTTGGGTCAGAAAAAAAGTGGATTGTTGGGATATCAATCAAACAAGTGGAGCCTCTCTTTTACTAGTTGTTGCATGATTGATCAAGGCAAACCCTTTGTGGGTTATTTGATGTAAAAAAATGTTTTGTAAGTGACTTAGTCTCCAACATGTGGAAAACAAGTCAAATATATTATTTTTAATTAGGGAGTTAGAAACTAGCAGTTACAAATTTTGTTATATAAGGCTAGCTACTCCTCTCATTTTGGCTTGTTGATGAATTGTGAGATCATTATGTCATTTTAGTTGAACTTTTATTCTCCCGAGTATTATAGTTGATTTTTCTATGTTATCTCCTCTTGGCTTATGAGTAATAGTTCTTAATAGAAGAAATGATAGCTTATGTTTGGGTTGATTTGTAAGATCAAGAGTTGTTGAAATATTGTAACTGCAAAGAGTAGTCTATTTATTATTGAGTTATTATTCATTAGATCAATCCCCTTTTGTGGATTGGTCAAACCCTAAATATATTATGCAAATTGAGAAGTCGGCCTCCAGGATAATTAAAGTGGTTTTAACCACTAAGAAGACAAGTTGGCTCTGCCTAGTGAAGAGACACCTTTCCAGCACCTACTAGTTTCTATAAATAAAGGAAGCCAGCACCTCATTTGATCACTCACTCATTCGCTCATCAAGTGCGCAAGTTTGGTAGCTGCAGTTGGGAGAAGAAGGAAGAGAGAGGCGCATTGCTCAGTGTTGGATATTCTCTAGTGTTTTGATTTATTGTTTTGGCATTGTATCGGCTATCTATATTAAGGAAGTTTTTGTTGGGTTTTCTCCCCCATGAGGGTTTCTCAGGATAAATGTTGTGTATCTTGTGATTGTGTTTCTCTCAGTGATCCTATATATGCTATGGTTATCTAGTAAATTAAAAAAGAAACCTAATAATAGCTCAAAACTTAACAAGAGTTTGGTCCATTCAGGGGCTACATAGTCACGTGGAGGGAAGGATCTAGGCTAGGTGCCTCATCCATTCCTTTGGTGGTGTCAAGGGGCTAGGATCCAAGGGTTGGACACATCCTTTAGAGGATATCTTCAACAAGGAGAATAGCTTTCCTTTGCACCCATGCCAATCTAGTGGTTGGAGACCATCAATTGGAAGATTTCCTAGCAAGGATCCAAGATCAATCTATTCTTTCTAGACTAAGGCGGGGGTGATAATCCATCAACTCCTAACATGTCCTTTAGTTCAAAGTCTAACGTCGACTTAGAGGTTATTGTGATCGCAACCGACACTTGAAGGTGAAAAGGTAAGACCGGAGGTAAGTGCACTTTCTCTCAACCAACATTATTTCGAAAAATCCAAATTATTTTAAATTTTTGTTTTGTAAAAATATAAAAATACAAAAAGATACATATACTAGCTTGTTGTAATTTCACATTTCATGAGCTAGGAACCCTTGGGATTTTGTCTTGGAGTCCCCTTCCCCAAGGGTAATTATCTCCCCTTAGTTTGTATGCTTTTAACAGAATATTTTAAGCAAGGAAAGTCGATATTTGACGCAAGTCTACAGTTATTTACAACAAGCCTACATCTCATTTTCGTCCACTTTACCAAGGTATTTTTCCCAAACAAATCTCCAAGCATTGGTAAGTGTTATCAACAATCGATCTTGTGTATTAGAGATATATATTGTGACGATTTGAATGTTATTTTGTTGTTGTTATAGCCTATTTTATGCATTATAGCATTATTTTCTGTGTTAAATCAATTGTATATCAGCAGACTTTAAACAATTAACTCCTGCCTCTTCACCATAGCCCGCTAGTTAAAGCATTGATCTACTAATCGGTTGGGTAAGGTGATTGTATTGTATGATAGGGAAGCCTCCCAAATCCTTTTGAGAGTGGGAGTTGGGCTTGAACAAGGAGAGGATAGGTGTTGTGGTGACATTGGGCACATATCCCTTGTGTTGCTCCCATAGCAATCTAAGACCTTGTAGGATTGTTAGTTTGGGCGGTAAAAAAAATTTGGCACCATTGTGGGGGAACAAGGTTTTTGAACCAAATGGTCCCCAACGACATATACATCAGTAAGTTTGATTGACTTTGATGAGATTGTCTTGGATTTATATGCTAACCTTTCAGGATCTCATCTAGCGACTCCATTGAAAAATAATAAAAGTACACAGCAACTAAAAGTTTCTAACCTTGGCAACTGCATTGTCCGATCTCTAGTAAGATTGTGTTTGTACCTTGGTGAGATTTATAATATCATTTCTAACTTACAACATCTCCCCTGGCGACTCCACTTGAATAAAACGTAATAAAGAGGTACAGACAAAAAGTCAATATCTGAGGTAAGAAGTGAGGTATGTATTGGCGACTCCATTGTGGTATTCTCATAGATATTTTTCATCTCAGATTTTCATTTTAGCCTTGCTTCTAGCTCCTACTAATAAATATGGAGGATCTCCCTCCATGGTTAGCAGAATGTTATACTTCGATTGAATTTTTAGGTATGAATAATTTTCCCCACGATCATATATATGGGTCAGAAGACCTACCCATCTTCTATGGATATGGGGATTCAGTTATGAAACACATTTCTGAATTTATCATATACTGCAAGAAAAATTACTTCCTTCATGAGAATGTCATGATGAAATATTTCAGCATGAGTTTGAAAGGGTCTAGACATATGTGGTCTGAAGGTCTTGGAAAAGGCATGTTTCCGTCTTTTGTAGAGTTTTTGGAAGCATTTTGTTTAAGGTGGGATTATGATTTAGCAAGTTGGTTTCTCCTAGTCCACGAAATAAGAGATTTATATTATGCATAGAGACTTATTGAGGATGGTCTTGGTATTCCTATGGAAGATATTGAGATCAATAGTAGCAACAAAGATCACATGATTTGTACGGAAGAGGTTCAACCTTCTTCCCCTTCCCATGAGCTCCTATCACATGATCACTCAAGTTCAGAAAAGGACGATGAATGGACTTATTTGAAAAACCTCAAAGAAATGGACGAGGCAAGTATGGACAAGGAATGGAAACTTTACCTTGAAATCCTTAAGGAAGTCAGTGACGAAGAAGACCTTACGACAGATCTTAATGTGTTATCTCAACAGGAAAACAACAGTGAAGAGTCTTACCTTACAGAGGGTGACAGGGTTGTGGTTGATATGAAAGAAATCCATATCAGCCACCTGGATAAAGAAGAGGAAGACACCATAGTAGGGTGCAATGATGAAGAATATTCTCATCTTTCCATTGAAAATCAAGACACTATTGAAGATCAAAGGGATGAGGGAAGCATTGATGACAGTAATACTCGAGAACCCACCCTCCCACTTCCAGACAAAAGTGCAGATTTGATAGCCTATTTTGCTTTTCAACCATTGGATTTTCATGATACCTCCTGTAGTGATTTGAAAGGGAACGACTTGGTGGGAAGTCCTTCACAAAATGGGAAACATGATGGCACGGAAATCGAGAACATTGATGCATTTGACAATGAGAGTTTGAGGGTCACAGTGGTAGGTTGATCACAACATGTTCATTTTCAGAGATACTTCATGAGTTCTCAGTTTTCCACGCCACAACAATCAACCATAAGGTGTGAGTTTCCTTTTGTTATCAGTTCTTATTTATTATCTCATTATATGTGTAGGTATGTCATTAAATACATCCAAAGAGAGCAGCAATTTTCATGCAGGTTCCAGTTGGAGCCACCATCAAAGCCTCTTTTACTTGATAATGCAATGAGTAACATTGATGAGTGGTTCAATGCTAGCGATGAGAACATTAAGTACATCAGCCTTGTTGAGTCATGGATTGAATAAGCATGCAGTGGTATAGGGGATGCGTGGTACTCCGTTGTAACTCTTCCGCATGATGATCCCTATCCCATTGCAGGATTTTTTCGGGTCATGAAAGAGTTACCAACATATGCTTGCTACATGTTTGACATATCACTCCTCTACGTAGAAACCAAACACAAATGTAAAACCTAAGGTAATGATGAGTTTATATGTTGGTTGCATTGGTTATATGATTTTACTTGACATGTTTTGTTTCCTTAATTAGAGTAGGTAGGATGAATAAGCTCTTTAGATGAGCATAAATGTAGTTTAGATGATTTCATTTTGTTATTGTTCTCTTTCAAATTTTGATTATATGATTTCAGTCGAGTAATGCTTTGTTAATGTTAATTGAATTTTTTTCTTGATTGGAATAAGCTCTATCATGAGCATTAGTTCAATTTTTCATTTTAGTGTTTCATTTCATAGATTAGATTGCAATTTGGGTTTTGTTTCAGTTTATTTTTGCTTTCTAGGAAGGGAAAAGTTTCATGTCTTATTCCCTCTCCTATCATTTGATGCTTTGCTTTGAGATTGTTTCGGGTATGTAGGTTGACATTCTAGGGTTCTCACATCCTCTCAAGAAGAGCATGTGTCCACAGTTGGAGCCTGTTGTTATCTCTCTAGGAGGTACCCTAGAGTTTGTTGAGATTTGGGTACCTTAGAAAGTGGTCACCTTTGTTAAAATAATTGATGTGCTCATTTTACCATAGACAATATCACAATATTTTCAACCAACCATAGGCACACAGCCACCCCCGAGCACCATTAACCTTTGACAGAATTATTCTGGAAAGCCATACTACAACCAACAGATAAACCCTAGCTACTAATTGCAACAACAACTCAAGACAAGTAGAGTGCTCCTTCTCCAAGGGTAGCGCATAAGAGAGAGTCTCCATATCCACATAACAAGTACCATACACAACTACAACAACTCAAGACAAGTAGAGTGCTCCTTCTCCAAGGGTAGCACACAAGAGAGAGTCTCCATATCCACATAACAAGTACCATACACAACTGCAGCAACTGCAGTTGCACTACTCTCTCAAACTTGTGTTGGAATTTTAAAATTTATAGTTACACAGTTACAGTTATTTAATCCAATAGCAACTATAATAGAATCACTGAAAGATAGACAATCACAGATACAATAGAACACAAATTTTTTCCTGGGAAACCCTCGTGGAGGAGAAAACCCAGCAACCAAAATCCTCAATATAGATTCCTTCAACCAGTACAATGATGTGTTATACCTCTCCAAGAAAGACCAAGACCAAAAACACCAAAAGAACCAGTCTCCAAGACTTGTGCGCTAGACCTCCTTATGCACTCCAAGATGCACAAGAGAAGTGTGTGTGTGAAAGTGAAAATGAGAGGAATGTATCCTCTATTTATACACAACAATGTCTCTTGAAGAGACATGACTCTTGACCTAACTAACCCATAAAAACAGGGTCGACTAGCCACAATGGGGCTTTTTACAATTATAAGTAAAATACCAATAATATAATAATTTATGTTGAGCAGACTTGTACAATATAATTACAATAACCTTTTAAAGGTTTGACCAAAACAAATATACAAGAATATCTTCCGTATTTACACCAAAAATACTAACACTCCCTCTTAACTAGGAATGTATTCTTTCCAGACACAGACTTCAAGTCTGATACCACACGAGCTCACATCCATTGATTGTTGAACATGGGAATCTATACATCTTCGGATATCCATAGTGCAACATGACTTCACCCCATGCATCCAAGGTCTGTGGGTAGCTCTCAATAGCTACAACATGTCCCCAGGACATCCACTCCCCGGGATGCATCAGTGATTGATCATGTGCACTCTTGTCTCGGTGCCAACCCTTTTTCATGCTGGATGAGATCCACCAAACTCAGTGTCATCCCTTTTTCATGCTGGATGAGAACCACCAGACTCAATGCCAACCCTTTTTCATGTTGGATGAGTTCCACCTATCACTCCCTCTGAAGAGGGACCACCCCAAGCTTGCCCCTGAAGTACTCGAACTTAGTCCTCGACAGTGGCTTGGTGAACACATCCACAACCTATTCCTCAGTAGTCACGAACTAGAGCCTCACTGCTCCCCTTTGTACCATATCCTTGAGGTAGTAGTATATGATCTCGATATGCTTCGACCTGTCATGGAACACTGGGTTCTCTGACAAATTTTTACAACTTTGGTTGTCACACCAAATGCAGGTCGCCTCCAGTCTGAGACCAAATAACCTAGATATCAGCTTCTGAAGCCACACTGCTTCTTTGCTCGTTGCACATACTGCCACATACTCAGCTTAAGTTGTATTGAGTGCCACACATGACTGCTTCCTGTTGCTCCACAAGACCATACTAGAGCCAACACTGAAACAGTACCCTGAAGTGCTCTTTCGGTAAGAAATATTGTCGGCCCAATCTGAATCTGAGTATCCATACAATCCAAACTCATGGTCAGATATATACTAGAGACTATGATCTAGAGTACCCTTAAGGTACCTCAACACATGTTTTGTTGCAACCAAATGAACCTATCTGGGCTGCTCCAGATGTTGACTCAGGGTGTTCACAGCAAAATATATATATGGTCTTGTGTTCGTCAAATACATCAACGAGCCCACTATCTGCCTGTATAAGGTAGAATCCACAATCTCTGAAGTTGTATTATGCTGATACTTTAGATTTGATACCATCGAGGTAGCCATGGCCTTACAGTCCAACATCTCGAACCTCTTCAATATTTCCATAGCATACTTTCCTTGATTTAGGAAAATCCCATCTGATCTCTGCCAAACTTCTAGTCCCAAGAAGTAGTGCATCATTCCTAAATCTTTCATCTTGAATTCTACAGCCAATTTTCTTTTACACTCAGTGATGAGCTTTTCCGCACTTGTTAGAAACAGGTCATCTACATACAGCAGTAGAATCATCAGTTCACCATCCTCAACCTTAAAGTAAAGGTTAAGATCAACAATGCTCTTGGTAAAAACCAAGCTCATCAGAAAATTGTCAATCCTACCATACCATGCTTTGGGTGCCTGCTTCAATCCATACAAAACCTTCCTTAATCTGCACACATGAGTCTGCCTGTCATGTATCTTGAATCCAAGTGGTTGCTCCACATAAACTTCCTCTTTTATTTCACCATTCAAGAAGGTTGTCTTTACATCCATCTGGTGCACTTTCCATTTCATCATAACGGCCAATGAAAGTATAGTCTCGATCGAGGTATATCTTGCTACGGGAGCAAAAGTCTCTTCATATTCAATCGCTTCCTTTTGAGAGAAACCTCGGGCCACAAATCTTGCCTTATATTTTTCAATATTTCCATTAGCTGTGTGTTTCGTCTTGTAGATCCATTTCGAACTCACCACATATTTTTCCTTTGGTCTGGGAACCAAATCCCAGACATCATTCTGCATAATGGACTGGTATTCCTCTTCCATGGCATCNCACAAGCATGCCACGTAGCTGGAATACGGCTTCGGCTTCTTACTTTCCCTGAAAGATTTCTCTAGGGCACCAATTCTTTCTGCATCTATGATAAGCTCGTGTGCCCAAGCTGGTCTTCTCTTGCGAGAAGGTATCTCAACTGGTTTCTGAGGTTCTACCATGTCATGATCCTCTAGAATGACTTCCTCTGGTTCAACTGCCTCTGGAACTTTAGGAACTTCATTCTCTTCTTCATGTACCTCCTCTGCACGGATCTGTTTGGATGTACTGAAAGCTATATTATCATTGAAGGTTACATATCGACTGATCTCCACTTTCCAGTGATCGGGAATGTATATCCCGTAAGCTTTCGATGTGTCACTGTAACCAACAAATATGCCCTTATGTCTAAAAGGGTCCAACTTTGTCCTCTTTTCCTTGGGCACGTGAACAAATACAGAGCAACCAAATATTCTGAAATGGATGACTTCTGGCTTCTCTCCTGAAAACATCTCCTCGGATGTCTTGTTTTCAAGCACCTTGTGGGGACTTCTATTATGCATGTACATTGTTGTCTTCATTGCTTCTACCCACAAATGCATAGGAAGATCTTGATCATGGCCTTTACTACTTCCATGATCGTTTGATTCTTCCTTTCATCTATTCCATTATGTTGAGGGTTATAGGGAGTACAAAACTCCCTCTTAATCCCAACTTCCTTGCAATACTCCTTGAATTCTTCTGAGGTGAATTCACCTCCATTGTCTGATCGCAAGGTCTTTATCTTTCGCTCTGTCAAGTTTTCTACCAGAGCCTTGAACTCTTTGAATTTTCCAAAAACTTCATTCTTTGCTTTTAACAAATAAATCCAAGTTTTACGTGAACATACCCACTTAGTGAAGTTGCCGACATCGATCCACACACGTCTGAATGCACGATGTGCAAAACTCCTTTGGTTCTGTTATCGCTATTGGGAAAGGAGTGCTTCACGTTCTTTCCTTGTGCACATCCTTTGCACACACCATCTGGTCCTTCTTGGATTTTTGGAAGACCTGTCACCATTTTGCTCACAACCAGAAGAGCTTTGTAGTGTAGGTGAGCAAATCTCCTATGTCATAGTTCACTGGGGTTCACAATATCATGAACCATTGTAGAGTCTGAATGTCCTTTTAATTTGTAGAGTCCTCCTTCGTCAACTCCAATCACTATTGTGTCATCAAGGGTCTTCCCTCTATTCCAAATAAGAACTTGACCATCAATAAATGCTACTCTAAATCCTTTCTTGTCCAATGCCGAAATTGAGAGAAGATTCTTCTTTAAACATGGNGTAGGAAGCTTCTCCAACACCTTTGATTGGATATTGATAGTCATCACCCAATTTCACCTTGTGAGGTAAATCTTTATGAATAAGGTTAGATAAGGAGTCTTCATAACCTGTCATGTTCTTGGAGGCACCATTGTCTATCAACCAAGTGTCGCTTCCATGAGTAGCATTTCCTGTGAGGGCTGAGATAAGAAGATAATCCTCATCACTTGATTCATCTTGCTTTGCAACCTTCTTGGGAGGCTCATCATCTTCAGTTATGTGAGCTTGATGCCTCTTACTTCCTTTCTTTTTCTTAATTTCCATAATGAGGGGGCAATCCCTAGCAAAGTGTCCCAATTCCTGACAACAATAACATATAATCTTTGAGTTGTCTCTTTGACCCTTCTTAAACTTATTAGGTAAGGAATGCTCCTTCTTGATCTTTCCTTTCCTGGTGTGGGCGGCTAGCGCTTGATCCTCATCTGCCATCTTTTCTTCTCTTGCAGTTGTCATAGCTTCTTCCAGGTTACAATCTTCCCAAATCCTATTGAACTTGGGAAGCTTCTTCCTTGAGCAAATTCCTTGGATGAATGCATCCCATGACCTTGAGAGGCCATTCAAGGTAATCATCACCATCTCTTCTCCTTCTACCGAGTCACCAATGGCTTATATCTGCTCCTTGATTTGATTCACTCTTAAGAAGTAGGAGTGAATGGTTTTTGAGTTCTGTATTTTCACATTCTTCAACTGAGATCTCAGATTCATTCTTCGGTTTATGTTGCTTCCTTCAAACGGACGAGTTAAGGTGTCCATCATTTGCTTTGGAGAAGATAATGATGATACATGATGGATAAGGTGGTCCTTAATGGAGTCTGCAATAATCCTTTTTGCTCTCACTATGTCCTTCTTATATTTTTCCTTAGCTTCATCTCCTTGAGGTTCTTGAACCTCTTCTCTAATGAACTTATCCAGTTCATGTTCTTCAAGAAGGAGGCTTACTCTGTACCTCCAGGCCCTGAATTTATCAGCTCCATCTAGCTTCTCATCGATCTTTGCTCTGGTAGTCATCCTGCTTGGGACCACACAAAAATATGACCAAAATTGAAAGATTGGACTTACCAATAGGTGCGCTCTGCTAAGGTGAGCTGCTTGGTGGTATTGCTTTGTAAAAATTGCCCCAGAAACTGGAAAAACGTCAACCTTAGGGTTTAGGTGAAACCCTAACTATAGCAGTTGCAAACTGGAAAACTGGTCCACTGGAAAAGTGTGCTAGTCTAGGGCGAACCTCCTGATGGTCTTGATTTGTCTGGCAACTATCTCTAGACTGAAAATGACTCCCTTTTAGGCTTCTAGACTTGCAACTGGCTTCTATTCAAGCCTGCTATGATACCATGTTCGAATTTTAAAATTTGTAGTTACACAGTTACAGTTATTTAATCCAATAGCAACTATAATAGAGTCATTGAAAGATAGACAATCACAGATACAATAGAACACAAATTTTATCCTGGGAAACCCTTGTGGGGGAGAAAACCCAGCAACCAAAATCCTTAATATAGATTCCTTCAACCAGTACAATGATGCGTTATAGCTCTCCAAGAAAGACCAAGACCAAAAACACCAAAAGAACCAGTCTCCAGGACTTGTGCGCTAGACCTCCTTATGCACTCCAAGATGCACAAGAGAAGTGTGTGTGTGTGTGTGTGTGTGTGTGTGTGTGTGTGTGTGAATGTGAAAATGAGAGGAACCTATCCTCTATTTATACACAACAGTGTCTCTTGACCTAACTAACCCATAAAAACAGGGTCAACTAGCCACAATGGGGCTTTTTACAATTATAAGTAAAATACCAATAATATAATAACTTTTGTTGAGCTGACTTGTACAATATAATTACAATAACCTTTTAAAGGTTTGAACAAAACAAATATACAATAATATCTTATGTAGTTACACCAAAAATATTAACAACTTGCGCCATACTTAGCTAGTACATCACCAAGAATATCACTTGATAGCGCTAGAGAGAGACCAAGACCAAGAGATGATCATACACCCTTATTCCTCATTGCAAATGCAACTGCAGATCTCCACAAGACTTGTGCTCTGACTGGGTGTACAAATGAGCTAAAACGTCCTCTATTTATATTAATTTGTCCAGTGATTTTTCTAGCTGGGCCGACCTGACTTTCGGGTAATTATATTTTATGTTTATCTTTTTCCTATGGAGCCAACTTGTCTTTCTACAAGATAATATTCTAATATTATGTATTCTGCTAGGCCGACTTGTCTTCTATGGTTTTCACACATCTGTTTAGGGTTTCCCTTGCTTCCAAAATATTCCATTCTAGTCAAAGGTTACACGTGGAGGTTAATACCTCCTGTAGCTATCGTAACATCAACACTCTCTCCTAGCTAGGGAGCTATTAATGGTAATGGTCTTGAGCGCACACAAACCATTCTGTCAATAGCATCATCATAGCCACATGGGCTATCTCATGATCAAATAGATCAAGTCACGAGCATCATCATCACTATCAATATCCTCTGATAGCACCTTGGCATCAACATACATCATCGTTTGCATCATCCCTCGAGGCCATACTCCATCTGAGTAATCGGGTATGATGTTGAATAAGTCATGTGTTGAACTCAGCGCACTTCGCAGAGTGTCTCGCATGAGTCACCCACTCAACACAGTGATATAGGGATCATTCTTCTAATCCGGGCATACGTCATAGAAGAATAGTTGTCGCAACAAATGTTGAAAGCCCCGCAATGGGCTACAAGGACCACTCTTCTAATCCGGACCTACGTCCTAGAAGAATGTCAGTTCTCCCAGATGCTTAAAGCCACGCCATGGGCTACAGAGACCATTCCTATAGGAATGACAGTCTCGAACTATTTTCTAATCAGGTCAGATGTACCATAGAGATCAATCTCTACCCATATGCCTTAGAAAATATCGTTCGCATATCAACCACCCTAATCAGGACGTCGGGCCAATAAATGTGCCTCAGGAGAATATCGATCATGAACCATTTTCCTAATCAGACCACAATCTTGTTGTTTTTATTCATATAAAATATGATCAATATTCGATGTATTATTACAATGATGAGTGTTCCATATATAGGGAACATAAGGTGACCATCCATGAAAGGATGTGTCCCTTCAATAATCAATAACTATTTATTATTATCATTTACTTATTATATATACTATATTTAATAATCAATAATAGTTATATTATTAATTATTATCTTTAGAAAATGTCTTCCCGATGTTGTCCAAACATCAACACTCCCTCTCAATGAGGGAGACATTCTACAACATGTCACTCTTGTCTTTGAAGTATACAAACTTCACCCTAGACTCATGACACTTGTCTGTCAGTCTTGGGAGACGTCTCTCTCCCACCTGAACCG
>SNQJ01S0035789.1:10515-59878 GCA_010110895.2 Picea sitchensis
GTCTCCTTGGTATATATAGGAAACTAGGAGGTATAATTACAACTAATGGCCTAAAGCCGACATAAATAAAATAACATTACTAATATAATATGCCCCAATTAAGGGGTAATGAGCCAACATTAGGGCTTAACATGTTGAATCCTTCTAACTCTGCGCACTTTGTGCAGCAGCATTCTTCTATCTCCTCGGCTCAGATTTACAAATGAGACTTCTTATTCAAACCTGCACCTTCCCTGCACGGCTTCAACAACCCAAATCAACTTCTGGGAA
Source organism: Picea sitchensis (assembly GCA_010110895.2). Lineage (NCBI taxonomy): Eukaryota > Viridiplantae > Streptophyta > Pinopsida > Pinales > Pinaceae > Picea > Picea sitchensis. Next base: position 10,786 of record SNQJ01S0035789.1, read on the forward strand.
AATGAGAAAAAAAGTTAAACTACTGATCCCTCATCAATGCACTCCTTGCGGATGAATTCATCTACACTCTATGGAGGAATCTCCTGGCTCAGATAGAGAAACAATTGAAACTCATTCTCTCTCTTTCAGACTTCACATAAAGCATGAAATCTCATGCACCACATATACAAAGCAAATGCATAACAGAAAAACAAACATTCATGAGCATATCAACAATACACAGAGAATAGACACATAACCATGGTTTTGAATCAAAGCTTTCTTCTATTAATTCAATATCTGTACATGGATGTTCTCTACACAGTTCTCTGCTTTCTCTGCTCTTCTTCTGAATGAATAATATTACAGTACACAAGTGAGGGTGTCTATATCTTTTTTCCCTCCTTTCATCTAAACTGTCTAATCTAGAAATAAATCCTATCTACCTGCATTATGTAGATTAAATGCCTCCTTATCTACTTCAGACAAGAGCGTATGGCTCGAGGTCTGATACAATATACCAAGGCGCTCTCTCATAAATGGTGCATTTATACATTGGTGCATCATCTCGTATAAAATTTCAAAAAGTTTCGGCTGGACTTGTCGAGCTGTACGTTGTCTTCCATGTTGGCTCGCCTATCTTGGTCGATGCTCCTTGATCAGTTGGCGATGCTCCTGCATCACTTGGGGATATGCGATATTTTTTCCTCAATATAAACAAGCTCGAGACCCAACTCTTTGTACTCCGACCTTGTGGGGGACATGCATTAAGACGACAAGGAGAAAAATTCTCTGATACCACTGATCCAGATTTTATGAGAAGAACAAAATGTCTATAGATTATTAACAAGTTCTTAACACAAAATAACAGAGATATAGTAAAACTAGTTTTCTATTCAATAAGGAAATAAGCTAAAACTGTAAAATGCAGCGGAAACAAGCTTGTTGGAATGGTGGCGACTTATCTCTCAGAAGAGATGTGATAATTGCGGTAATTCACAAGACGATGATTACAATGAGGCTCTGAAGGCCTTTTTACAATAAACAGGAATTCCAAAAACCCTAGACATCCAAAACCTAACCCTGGGAGATGAAGCACCAAAAGTCATATGGGCCCCATTTGGGTAAGTTAGTACATCAACTTCCCGGGGTCGTAACTTTTGCATATGATATCTGTTTTAGGTGTATGATAGATCGTTGGAAAGGTATCGTTGAGGAGATTCATTTTAAGGAAAATATATAAGGAAATTCTATATTTCAAACCATTTTTCCTAAAAAGAAAATCATTTATGGACTCAAAGCGGCTCCGGAAGTGAAAACTGCAAAAAATAGTAATCTACCAAAATTGCTAGAAACTTGTTTTGAGCCACTTGGAAAAGGTGGGTGGACACTGATATCCACTTGGATCAGGTATCCACCCACATATTCCACTGGCTCAAATAACAGTGCCCATTTTTGTGATTTTTTTACATTTTTTGGGGTCCCTAACTTCAAGGATCGTTTTGAGACCCCAAATGACGTTTTTTTGGCTCGAGAGCACCTAACACATAGCGAAAGGCAGACACTATTCCAAATATAATGTGCACTCCTAGGATATACCTTTCCAACTATTCTATGAATATAATGTTGAACTCAACATGAAAGAACCTTCTATTGACAGTTAGAAATAGTCATTACAGATGTTGCCTACTGGCATTGGTTGGGGGCCAGCCCCAAACAACGATGATGACCCAGAACCTGATGTTCGAATGATCCCTTCTGCATATTGATGGTTTTGTTTCTATGTTTGTGCTTGATTCAAGGGCCATGTTTGTCTCAATCTCATGTAAACTGGATTTTTTTTATAGTTGTAGGGAGAATTTCACAATGCATCCAATATTCACAAGCCAATTTTCTTACTCTACATGCTCATCCTCTAGACCCTCAATGATCAAATTGATCACATAGAAAAATTACCCCTTACGATCTGGTGTGAAATCCTTCTTGACAGAGTTAAATTTTGTTGTATGTGTAAAATACACTCGTGGAAGCACCTAGGGTCTTTACAAACATATGACCATGGGCAGTGATCAAGTGATGATTGTTTTTCTCTTTTCCCTTCTCCCAAATCGACGGTCACGACTTGATTGTCAGTTTAGATGAATGGCTCACATGACATAAGTTGAAGGTGGTTTAGCGGGTATTTATAACGTGCATCGACAGGATTACGACACGTCGTCACTATGAACGAAAGATACATATTTAAAAGCATGCTTTCCTCAATCGTTATTTACCTCACAACTTCATGGTGCACCTGTTGATATCCACCATTGATTTCGCTCTTTTTCAGATCTGATGGTGTTGGATCAATCCTCTTGTGTGTTCATGAAGGCTATGATTTGAGAGTTCAAATTAATGGATCCCAATTCGATGGTGTATGTGTATGATCACAAGGATTTCTAAGGTTTATAACACTACAACACATATTAGTTTTTGACCCTGCCAAAGTGAAAAGAATAGGGATCGATGATCCAAGGATGACCAACGATACTTTTAAACAACTTCTTTATGATAATTACCATGCACCACAATTTTGTACCCAGTTCACACACGATAAGGAATAGGGTTTAGTGTTTAACAGTTCCACCGGTCATAGTAAAATCAACCAAAATCCCTAAATTAAACATGTGTTTGGAAAAATATTCACCAACTTATAATCAAGTTCAAGTTATACCATTAAGTAGAATGAATGTAGCTAAACAATATAGAAGAAAAAAAATGTTAACCATGTAAAGTGAAAAATGAACGATGAAATAACTTGCATACCCCTGAAGTAGGGGAAAGAGAATGTCGAAAGGATATGTTTTTACGACTATCATATTTAATAAGAGAACAAAATATGAAACAAAGATAATATGGATAATCGATTGACATAATATGTTTTTCCAAGTATATAGAAGAAACAAAAGATGTTACATGTGTACACTTTTAAATGCTAGATATCATCTAGAGCTATTTATTACCTAGATATCAAATCATAATCTGTTATTGAAATAAAATAAATTAGAAGACAACTCCTATTATTATAATTACTTACTGGTAGATTCAAAAACATGTCATTAATGTCATTTAGAATTAAATTTACAATAATTGTTCATAAAATAAAATATACATATCTTCTCAAAATAGGAAAGCTTTATATATTCCTAGTGCATAAAAGGTGTAGTCATATAATCCAAGCAATAATGATATTTGCACAGGCCCAATTGTATCAGTTGATCAAACATTGGATGTATAGAATTATGTTCAAAACATAGAAGAAGCTACAACTTTGTGACCTCCCCTATGACATTAGATAATCACAAGGGTGGAGTAGTGAATGATGATGTAAATTTTAACCGTGTAAGTGAAAAATAATACAAGCATGCCTATTAATTTTCTGGAGCAAAATATAGGTAGTATCTTTCATTTTTACATAGAATTCATAGGATAATGCTAGTGCAATCTATAGTCCTTCTTTATTTCTGGTGCATGACATTGTAGTGAAGTTGTGTTGCGTGAATGTTCAAGCATGGAATGTGTATCTTACTACTTTCCATGTCAACAACATCAAAGTTAAAGACATGGCAAGGTCCCTTGGAATTAATGAAGGTGCATAGATCATTGTTTGAAAGTACTATGACTTTCAATGTCTATTCATTTAGGTATGGATTCAAAGATTTAATATGAATGAATATTGGGCGTGTTTTGTTTTTTTATAATGGTTGTTTTCCATAATCACTTGTACATATTTGATCAATATTGGGCTGGAAATAATATCTTAGGTCAAAGTCTACACTTTCATTTCATGAACTATCAAAACCCTGCAAAAAATTGGAAAAACAATATACAATTAGTACTCTGTTTAAAATGTGGCTAATGTGTGTGATTTGGAATGAGATGTGGTAGAGGAAAAAACAAGAAAATAGTTCTATACAAAATAAGTAAATTTGAGTAGTGCAAAGAAATACGCTTGAATACATGCTTTCTATTTTGGATAGATCTACAAATAAAGTTGTTTAGTGGAACTAAGGGTCCATTTTTGTATTGCTTCCATAAAATCAAAGTACAAAATAATTGTCCTCTAAGGTTGGTTTAAAATATAGAAGTTTTAGAATGTGGGCGGAAAGAATCCTCCATTTCCAATCCTTGTAATATACTTTATTGTTAACATTGATGTCATACATTTAACGTGCTATTTCAAAAAGGGATAGATAAAAGGAACCAAAATACCACCTAAAAAAATATTGTTGTATCAATTTATTCGGAAAAAATATAATGGATATGAATAGAATTCAAATATTCAAATATGTTGAAATATGTATTCAAATATTTGAACAACAACAATTATGTACTTGTGAAGAATTAAACAAGGTATAGAAGTGAACTTGGAGAAGATCAAACAAAAATTTGTAGGTATATTTTAATCCTTAAATAAATAAATTTTTATTTTGCTAATATGTTTAACATTTGTATCATGTTAAGAATAATATGAATATAAAAGTTTACATTGAGAATATACACATGCAAAGGGAGAGAAAAAGTGCTATACAACATAATGTTCTTGAAGATGGATTTTAAAGCTTAAAATATATATTTATTAAATTTACTCTCATATAAAATTGTACATTTATTTTTAATATTAAAATATGTACTCCAATGACAAGTTGATTGTTTGGACAATAAAAATGTTAGAATAAAAATTATTTGATATATATCATAAACTTGTCGCTAGGAATCAATAGTGAATTTTTTTTGTAAGATGTAAGATATTTAATTTCTTATGTTACACATAAAAGAGAAATATTTGTAATAAAAATAGCATTAGACACAACATATTATATATATACAATTTATGTTTACATGTAAGTATATGAGAATGTATTATATTTTTAAAAAGCAAAATCTTTTAAAAATATAAATAATAAATAAGATACCAAGTACTTTAAATAATAAACTTTTTTAAAGGAAAACTCAAATTCTAATTTTTTAAATTACAATTGGGATATCTACTATTATTAAAAGTATGTGTCAAATATGTTTTATGTTTTATGTGTGTAAATATATTATATATTTAAAATGTAAAATGATATTTTTTTAGTATTTAGGTTTCAAACTATAAATAATGAAGTAGATAAAGAATTTAAATTTAAATAAATATATAATATTTTTTTGAATAGTATAAATATTCAACTTCTTAGAATATAAGCATAAAATATGTATATTTTGAAAGCCAGACATGCACACAAACAAAATCTTTAAGAGTATTTTGAGTTAATGTTTCACTTCATGTTTCAATGTGTCTTCCACTATATCATATATGTCTTTAGAGAATCAAGTTTAACCAAGATGGTTTCAATGTCTCTTCCACTATATCATATATTATTTTGAATCCTTTAGAGAATGATTTTTTCAAAGTTTTCATATGCAAACCATACATGAATGTCATTTGTGTATCATAAAATATTATTTTGAATCATTTAGAGAATGAATTTTTCAAAGTTTTCATATGCAAACCATACATGAATGTCATTTGTGTATCATAAACATTAAATTTGCTAGAAATTTCTTCTGTCGATCCTGGCCATAAGATGTTGAATGCAAATGGTCATGGATCAATCATTATTAACTTCTTCAATAAATTGGAATATCAAAGTTGTTTCTTCATAGTAATCTCAAAACAAAGTAAACAATAATCTAGTATTTGTTTTTGAAAATATATAAAATGTTTCTTTAAAATACAACACTAAAAGAATGATAAAAAAAATATTCAATCAAAACAAAATAAAAGATGGGAAGAACTAATTTGTAACAGATGGAGTGAATAGAATAAATATTTACATATTACCTAAAAATAGAAAAAATGTGCAAAATGTGGAAAATCTCTAATAACATTTAATTAGCCTAAAATAAGATATATAATAGTGTAAAACAATTTCCCAGATATGGCCCAGATGACACAAAAACCCATCCTGAAGATGGAAATTATCGACAACTATGTTTTCCCCCAACATTTGGTAGGTGGTGGCGAAATCTGGGTTTGTCTCATAGAGTTGGGGCCATCCAGAGGTCTCACGGATGCAAGAGTCTAGCACCGTGGTGACTTCTGCAACTAGTGGTTTGCTGAGGCAATAAACGACGTGATTGGTGCTTCATCTATTATACTTGATGTTGAGGTGGAATTGCTGCAAGTATGTGGACCAATTTTGATGGCAGTGATTCTGCAATTTTCCTTGTATCTGCATGAATTGCAGTGGCTTATGATTAGTGTGGATGTCTGTCTCCTTCCAAAGAATGTAATGTCTCCACTGGTGGTAGGCTTGCACAATGGAGTACATTTATTTTTCATAAATAGGGTACTTACAGACATCATCTGATAGTGTCTCACTATGATAGGCCACGGGGTGGTCATGCTGGGTGAGAATGATGCCCGCGACATAGTCTAAAGCATTTGTCTTAATCTCAAAGGGCTATTGTAGGTCTAGTAGTTAAAGTATTGGGGCTGAGCACAAACACTTCTTTAAATCATCGAACGGTTGTTGTTGGGACCAGCCCCACGAAAATTTCGCCTTACCACCACCCCTGGTTATTTGGCTAAGGTCCCATGCAATATGGGAGAATCCCAACATGAACCTGTTGTAGAAATTGTAAGGCCCAAGAAGCTCTAAAACTCAGTGAGTGTGGTTGGGGCTGACCAGTCACCAATGACTTCGATCTTGGTTGGATCCACATGTACGTCATGTTGATCAAGGATGTAGCCTAGGTATTGGACCCTGTCCATGCTGAAAGAGAATTTTTCCAAGTTGACATATAGGTTGTGATTCCGTAGGGTGTGCAGAACCTACTGAATATGCTGCAAGTGTTTGGCCAAAGTTTTTTTGTAAATGAGAATGTCATCCAGATACACCACTACAAAATTATTGATGAATGGTCACGGAATATCGCCCATCATCCTGATGAAAGTGGTCGGAGAATTTGTCAAACCAAAGGGCATGATCAACCATTCTGATGCAGGAGCATCGCCAACACATCAAGCGAGACAACGTGGAGCGGAAGACAACTCGATAAGACAACACACATTTTGAAAGTACTTTGGGAATGTTGTCTGATCTTAAATGGGCCATTTAAGAGACGACACACTTGTATATTCTAATGGAATTTGAGCAGATAGCTCTCGTCCTTAGGTAGATGAGGCATTTAAAATAGTTAATGCTGGTAGATAGAATATTTAATTCTAGATTTCATAGCTTTAGAATTCAAGAGGGAAATGGGATATACACGCCCTCCTTGTATCATTGTAACAATAATCAAGTTCAAGAGCAAGAAAAGAAGAGAAAGTAGAGAACTCTGTAGAGAACATCCATGTACAGATATTGAATTAATAGAAGAAAGATTTGATTCAAATCCATGGTTACGTGTCTATTCTCTGTGTTGATGTTGTTATGCTTATGAATATTTGCTTCCTGTCATACATGTGCTTTTATATGTTGTGTATATGATTTCATGGTTGAATTGAAGTTTAAGGGGAACAATGAATTAGTTTCAATTGTTTCTCTATCTTGAACCAGAGAATTCCTACAAGGAGCACAGTTGAATCGTCCGCAATGAGTGCGTTGACAGAAGGGTTCACTTAGAGATACCTTTTTTTCTCATTTCCTCGAGAGCAGAGATAGATACAGTGCCATGCAAGGATTTGATAGGCCAAGCGAAGCCTCAGAGTTGTGATTCTGAGTCAAGTATTGAAGACTACTATTGCAGGAGTGCGCAGGGTCGAAAGACTTCAACACTTAGACAAGGTTGAAGATTTTCCACAAGTAGTGCGTGCAAGGTTCCTTGTAAGTAATTGAGTATCGCAAGGAAGCTCAGGAGGAGTAGGCCTTCAAACCCATTGAAGGATAAGTGAAGAAATTGTGCCTTGAAGGTTGCAAGGAACGCCACAGATTTGCGCACAGGGTGACGAGTTTTGTGGAAGAATGGCTTGTCGTTTCGTGGATTGTGTAAGGAAGAAACGGACGGACGAAATTATCCGAGGAGATTTCGCAAAGATTCGTGGGGTGTTGGATCTTGCGAGGTGAAAGGAGGCTACAGTGCAGGTGTGGTAAAGGTTCGAAGCTCAGGAGGGTAGGAGGCGTCAATCGGGATCATGAGGAGCGTGGTTCTACTCGTGGATCGACATATCGGTAGTTCATGAGACGAGACTCCAAATCTACACAATGGAAGTCATGATAGAGAGAGATGCGATATTCCGACAGCTACGTAAGTAGTGTGGGCCACAAAATATAGTGGAGGATAGGTGGCGTAAAACATCGGAGGTTCGGCGTCTCGGGCCTCGGAAGTCGAGGTAGGATTCATTTGATCTCGCGAGTGGCGAAGTCACGAGGGAGCGAGATCGCGAATCTTGGCCTTTTGGCGTCTCGTGTGTCGAGGTTTGGAAAACCGAGCGCTTGGTGCCACGAGTGGTGAGGTCACAATAAGGATAGAAGCCCCGACAAGGCAAGCGAAAGTCAGCGTTGACTGACACACCAGGTCTCAGGGATTCGAGAGCCTAGAAATCGATAGTGAACTCGCGAAGCCGCGAAGTTCTGATTCACTGAGTGCAGAAAAGGAGGATTGAGCAAAGAGGAGCTGTGGATAAGGAAGATTCCCGATAAGGGATCAGAAGAACCATCAACGTTCTTCGGGCCGAGAAGAAGAGGGTCCTAAGGAGAGAGGTCGTACTTTGAGGAGTGTGGTTAGCTCTATCAACTGGTATCAGAGCGGGAATACTCTTTGTTTTCTATAGCAGAGAGAGAGAGAATTTCACCATGCCACCCAGAAGGGAGAGACAATCACCTGACCTAGAAGACAGGAAGGTGAGATGAAGAGGCAGGCCAGTAGGGAATCTAGAGATGGAAAGGCAGATATGTGATCTCCGAGCGAGATTAGAAGATATGGAAGCAGCGCAGAGACGCACAGCCAATGCTAGAGATATGAGTGACTCCAAAGGTGAAGCTGAAGTTGAACAACTAGGAGAAGTTGCAGCCGAAGATACAGCCAATGAGAGATTGATTAAAGCTATCGCCAGAATGAGTTCAAAGACAAAAATGGACATTCCAGCTTATGAGGGAAGTCTGGATGCAGAAGAGCTACTGGATTGGATTAGAGATCTTGACACCTACTTTGATTATGAGGATATCGAAGAGGATAAAAGGGTTAGGCATGCTGTCACAAGACTGAAAGGACACGCAAAATTGTGGTGGGACGAGCTTCAAGCAAATAGATGTTCCAAGGGCAAGCAAAAGATCAAAAGCTGGGATCGAATGATTGCGAAGATGAAGGCAAAATTCATCCCAAGGGATTATCAAATCACACTGTTCAAGAGAATGCAGAATCTAAGACAGAAACTGATGACAGTGAAAGAATACACTGAGGAATTCTATCGACTGAACATCAGAGCAGGTCATCGGGAGAGCGATGATGAGAAGGTTTCCAGATACCTGAATGGTCTGAGATACGACATTTAGGATGAATTAAGCATGACAGCCATCAGAATGGTGGAGGATGCTTATGAGATGGCTCTGAAAGTTGAAGAGAAGTTGAGCCGCAAGCAAGGACAGTGAGGGAAAGGCAGAAGTCAGCCCAGAGGCAAGGCAGTTGCCCAAGAGAAATATCAGAAGCCCAAGGAGGAATGGAAGAAACCTCAGGGTAAAGTTGAAAGAGGTGGAACCTCACAGCGAGGATGGAAATATGCTGAGTAGAGGGGATAGCATAATGAGCAAAGAGGAGATTATGTTGGCGCAAATACATTTCCTCGTACCAGAGGTAGGGGAAGAGTCTGAGATGGAGTAATCACATGCTTCACATGTGGAAAGGATGGGCACAAGTCATTCGAGTGTCCGGAGAAAAAGAAGGATATTGGAGAAGTTCACATCGCTGAAGTGAAAAGGCGTGATGTTGAGAATGAAGACACAGAAAGTGGAAGGTTGTTGATGATGTGTAAAGTTCTTTTGACACCTGGTAAGGAGGTGGAGGACTCATCACAAAGGACCAGACTATTTAGAACATCTTGCAAGACCAAGGATTGGAAATGTAAGGTTATTGTTGACAGTGGCAGCATAGATAATCTCGTTTCGACCGAGATGGTAGAGAAGTTGGATTTGAAGACGACTGATCACCCAAGACCATACAAAGTTTCATGGTTACAGAAGGGACATCAGGTGAGTGTCACTAAACAATGTTTAGTTGAATTCAAGATAGGGGGATATAATGATAAGGTCTTATGTGATGTCATTCCCATGGATGTATGTCATTTATTGCTGGGTAGACCATGGTAATATGACCGAAATGTGGTTCATGATGGGAGGATGAACACATATACTTTAGAGAAGGATGGGAGGACACACAGGTTGCTTCTGATAAAGGATAAGGAAATGAAGCCAGAAGTAAGAAACACAATACTTCTCATGAGTGGGAAGGAGCTTCTTACAGAGATGGAGAAGAAAGAAGATCCACAATTCTTTGTGGTCAGAAAGCTGAGGATAGTTCTGACTAGCACAAGAGTGGATGATTTACCAGATGAGATTCAGGAACTGCTGGGAGAGTTCGCTGACATCATTGTGGATGAATTACCTCGTTCATTGCCACCGATGAGGAGTGTGATTCATCACATTGATCTCATACCAGGAGCCAATTTTTCGAACAAAGCTGCATATAGATTGACGCCACAACAAAATGAGGAGGTTAAGAAGCACGTCCAGGAGTTATTGGACAAAGGATTGGTCAGGGAAAGCTTGAGTCCATGTGTCGTTCTGACAGTGCTTAGTCCAAAGAAGGATGGAGGTTGGATAATGTGAACCAACTCAAGAGCGATTAACAAAATTACCATTAGGTACAGGTTTCCACTGCCGAGGATGGATGATCTGATGGATTGCCTGAGTGGGGAAAATTATTTTTCAAAGATTGATCTGAAGAGTAGATATCATCATATTCGCATGAGGGAAGGTGATGAATGGAAGACGACATTCAAGACAAATGAAGGTTTGTATGAATGGCTGGTCATGCCGTTTGGTTTGACAAACGTGTCGAGCACATTCATGAGGTTGATGAATGAAGTCCTAAGGGAATTCATCGGGAAATTTGTAGTCGTATATCTGGATGATATACTGATCTTCAGTAAGACAAAGGTTGAACATATGAAACATTTGGCCATTGTGATGAGGAAGCTACAGCAGGAGAAGCTGTTGATTAATATGAAGAAGTCCTCATTTCTGAAGATAGAGCTCATTTACTTGGGTTTTGTCATATCGACGAATGAGCTGAAGATGGACCCGAGTAAGGTGGAAGTGATAAAAAATTGGCCATCACCAAGAAATATTTTTGAGGCGAGGAGTTTCCATGGTTTAGCTAGTTTCTACCAAAAGTTCATCATGAATTTCAGTGGAATTAGCACAACAATGATGGACACAGTGAAGAAGCGACATAAGTCTTTTCATTGGACTGAAGAGGCAGAGAAGAGCTTCAATCTGTTGAAGCGGAAGATAACGGAACAACCAGTGTTGGTGTTGTCGGACTTCAAGAAGACATTTCAGGTAAAGTGTGATGCAAGCAGATATGCCATAGGAGCGGTCTTAAGCCAGGAGGATAGACCAATTGCATATTTCAGTGAGAAGCTGGATGAAGCAAAGCTGAAATACTCCATGTATGATAATGAATTTTATGCTATCATACAGGCGTTGAAGAGGTGGAGGCATTACTTGATCCCAAAGGAATTTGTATTGTACAGCGATAATCATGCATTGCAGTTTGTGAGTCAACAGGATAAGTTGAATCAGAAGCATGCAAAATGGGTAGAGTATATGCAGAATTTCACGTTTGTGATTAAACATATTTCGGGTACTGCTAACAAAGTGGTTGATTCCTTGAGCAGGAAATGTTTGTTGCTGCAGGAGTTCCAAGTCAAAACATTGGGTTTTGAAAATCTCAAGAACATGTATGCAGGTGATGCAGATTTTGCAGAGGCATATGAGGCAGCTGAGAATCCAGTTCTCAGAGATAGAAGCCCATGGATGGATTACATGATCCAAAATGGATTGTTGTTCAGAGGCAACCAGCTATGTATTCCAAATTGCTCCATGAGGGAGAATTTTCTAAAGGAAAAACACAGCGGAGGCTTGGCGAGGCATTTTGGCCATGACAAAACATTCGCAGAGCTGAGAGAATCATATTTTTGGCTAGGCATGTGAGCAGATGTCAAGAGGTTTATTAACAGGTGTCGAATTTGCCATCATTCAAAGGGGAGAAAGGAGAATGCAGACTTTTATCAGCCATTGCCCGTACCAAAGAGGCCATGGGAGGCGATAAGCATGGATTTTGTATTGGGTTTGCCGAGGATGCAGAGAGGTGTTGATTACAACTTTTTGGTTGTGGATAGGTTTTCTAAGATGGCACATTTCATTCCATGCCAGAAGACCAACGATGTGACCCACATCGCAAATTTGTTTTTCAAAGAGATTGTTCGACTTCATGGATTGCCGAGAAGCATAGTCTCGGACAGGGATACGAAATTCATAGGTCATTTTTGGAGGATGCTATGGAAGAAGCTAGGAACTAACTTGGCGTTTAGTTCAGCTTATCATCCGCAAACGGATGGGCAAACAGAGGTGGTGAACAGAAGTTTAGGGGACTTGCTGAGAAGCTTGGTGACGGAACACCATGGCAGCTGGGACAATATATTGCCACAGGCAGAGTTCGCATACAACGATTCAGTGAATCAGAGTATAGGAAAGAGCCCTTTTCAAGTTGTATATGGGATGCATCTGAGAGGAGTCTCTGAAATGCGAGATTCAGAACAGACTGCGACTAGTAGTGCTAGTGCAGAGGAATTCGTTGAGGCGATGAAGGAACTTCACAGCAAGGTGAAGCAAAGACTGAAGGATTCAAATCAAGAATACAAGCACAGAGCAGATCAACATCGGAGACAACTCTAGTTCGAAGTTGGTGATCTGGTTCTAACACACTTGAGGAAGGAAAGGTTCCCAAGGGGAACATACAATAAGTTAAAGATGAAGAAAATTGGGCCATGCAGGGTCCTGAAGAAGTTCGGAGAGAATGCTTATGAGATTGAGTTTCCGGATGGCATCGGAATATATCTGATATTCAATGTGGCAGATTTATATCCATACAGAGTTGGAGAAGCAAAAACTAGAACTAAGGAACCAGTGATCCAGTGGGCGAAGCAGATGTCGATAGCAGAAAAGCCACAGATGGAGCGCATACTAGACAAGAGAGTGGGTAAAAAGACTAGGAGAAAAGAATACTATGAGTATCTGGTCAAGTGGAAGAATCACCCAGTAGAAGATGCCAGCTGGGAAAATGAAGCAATGATACAGAAGCATGGACAGACCGTGCAGGAGCTCATGGATAGGAGCCCATGAAAGTTTTCAAGCCGAGGAGTATGATGCAGGAGCATCGCCAACACATAAAGCGAGCCAGCGTGGAGCGGAAGATAGCTGGATAAGCCATCACACATTTTGAAAGTACTTTGAGAATGTTGTGTGATCTTAAATGGGCCATTTAAGAGATGGAGCACTTGTATATTGTAATGGACTTTGAGCGAATAGCTCTCGTCCTTAGGTAGATGAGGCATTTAAAATAGTTAATGCTGGTAGATAGAATATTTAATTCTAGATTTGATATCTTTAGAATTCAAGAGGGAAATGGAATATAGACACCCTCCTTGTATCATTGTAACAATAATCAAGAGAAGGAGAAATAAAAGAAGAGCAAGCAGAGAACCGTGTAGAGAACATCCATGTACAGATATTGAATTAATAGAAGAAAGCTTTGATTCAAATCCATGGTTATGTGTCTATTCTCTGTGTTGATGTTGTTATGCTTATGAATATTTTCTTCCTATCATACATGTTCTTTTATATGTTGTGTATGTGATTTCATGGTTGAATTGAAGTCTAAGGGGAACAAGGAATTAGTTTCAATTGTTTCTCTATCTTGAACCAAAGAATTCCTGCAAGGAGCGCAGTTGAATCGTCCGCAAGGAGTGTGTTGACAGAAGGGTTCACTTAGAGATATCTTTTGTTCTCATTTCCTCGAGAGAAGAGATATATACAGTGTCGTGCAAGGAGTGCGCAGGCCAAGCGAAGCCTCAGAGTTGCGATTCTGAGCCAAGTATTGAAGACTACTGCTGCCGGAGTGCGCAGGGTCGGAAGACTTCAACACTTAGACAAGGTTGAAGATTTGTCGTAAGGAGTGCGTGCAAGGTTCCTTCTAAGTAATTGAGTATCGCAAGGAAGCTCAAGAGGAGTAGGCCTTCGAACCCATTGAAGGATAAGTGAAGAAATTGTGCCTTGGAGGTTGCAAGGAACACCGCAGATTTGCGCGCAGGGTGACGAGTTCTATGGAAGAACGACTCGTCATTTCGTGGATTGTATAAGGAAGAAACGGACGGACGAAATTCTCCGAGGATATTTCACGAAGATTCATGGGGCGTTGGATCTTGCGAGGTGCAGGGAGGCTACAGTGCAGGTGTGGTAAAGGTTCGAAGCTCAGGAGGGCATGAGCCATCAATCGGGATCACGAGGAGCATGGTTCTACTCGTGGATCGACATATCGGGAGTTCATGAGACGAGACTCCAAATCTGCACAACGGAAGTCGCGATAGAGCGAGATGCAATATTTCGATAGCTACGTAAGTAGTGTGGGCCACAAAAGATAGTGGAGGATAAGTGGCGTAAAACATCGGAGGTTCGTCATCTTGGGCCTCGGAAGTTGAGGTAGGAGTCATTTGATCTCGCGAGTGGCGAAGTCGCGAGGGAGCGAGATCGTGAATCTTGGCCTTTCGGCGTCTCGTGTGTCGAGGTTTGGAAAACTGAGCGTTTGGTGCCATGAGTGGCAAGGTCACAATAAGGATAGAAGCCCCGACAAGGCAAGCGAAAGTCAGCGTTGACTGACACACCGGGTCTCGGGGATTCGAGAGCCTAGAAACCGATAGTGAACTCGCGAAGCCGTGAAATTACGATCCTCCGAGTGCAGAAAAGGAGGATTGAGCAAAGAGGAGTTGTGGGTAAGGAAGATTCTCGATAAGGGATCAGAAGAACCATCGACGTTCTTCGGGCCAAGAAGAAGAGGGTCCTGAGGAGAGCGGTCATACTCTGAGGAGTGTGGTCGGCTCTATCACATTCAAAAAGGCCTTCCTTTGACTTGGAGGCAGCCTTCCACACATCTGTATGTTCTATCGGGACCGGGTGGTATCCAAACTTCAGATCAATCTTACTGAAGTATTTTTCCCCCGTGAGTTGATCAAGGAGATCATCGATTCGGGGAATCGGGTACCATTTTCTGACTGTGATTTTATCCAGAGCCCAATAATCAATGCAAAGTATCCAGGTTCCATATTTCTTTTGTACCAACACGATTGGGCTACCGCAAGGTTATGAGCTCGGACAGATGTGCCCCTTATGGAGTAGTTCTCGGATCTATCGCTTGATCTCCTCATTCTCTAATAGAGAGAGACGATAGACTGGCCCATTGGAAAGTGGGGTGTGTCAGTGGTCATACTGATGTGGTTCTTCACCTGGCAGTGCAGAGGTACCCCGGTAGGTGAGGAGAAGATATCTCTGTATTCTTCCACGAACTTATCTACTTGCTTCTGTTGTGTGGAGAGGTCAGTCATAGAGACGCTAGATGTAGTTGTGAACTTTCTCTCATTCCGAGAGAGAATCATGAAGAAGACAAACTTCCCTGTCTAAGATATGACCTTCCTTCATTGCTTAGTAGAGATCAAGGAAATAGCACTAGGTGGAAATGCCTCGGGTATCCTGTACAATTTCCTGTTCAAAGTGATAAAAACACTACAAGGCCTAGACTCATATACAATATGACATTTCCATAAATAAGGTTGGCCCAAAATAACATCACAAACTTTGAGAGGAGAAACATCACACAATACCTTGTCTTTGAAGGGCTTGATGCCATACGACAGTTGACACTGTTGGCTGACGCGGAGATCGCTTCCTTGGCGGAGCCATCCAATGGTGTACGGATGTGGGTGCGGCGTTGTCGGTAGGGCCAGTCGCTTGAAAACCTCTACTAATATGAGTTTCTTCTTCCTACCACTATCAACGATGAAGTGCAACGGGGTGCCTTTCACCCACATCTGTGAATGGAAGAGTCGCTCTCCTTCTTCTAGCTCATCTAGTTCACTAGGTTGGAGCTTGGTGGTAGCAACGGTGGCACTGGGTTCCACGTCAATGATCTATCTTCCCCTTTCTGGTTCTGACTCAGAGTAAGAACCCACATCTGACTCGTAGGCTTTCACTTCTACCACCAGTGACTACTTTGAGTAGCAGTCAACAGTGTTATGCCAAGGGCTCTTATGGAAGTTGCACCACTTCTCGATATATTTCTTTCTCTTTTCATTGTCCTTCTCTAATTGTGGCTTGGACTTGTTTTCCTGATACTGTCCACCTTTGCTATGTCCTTTAAACTATGGGTTGGGGTTGTCCTTTCCTAGATTTTTTTGTGAGGGGTTCCCAGACCCAAATTTCCGTGTCTTTTGTTTGATCTTCTGCTCGATTTTGATGACATATTGGTAGGTCGTGCCCAAGGATGAAATGTCCAGAAATTTCAATTCGATATGGATGTATCTATGTAGAGAACCATGATACTTGAGCACCATATGTCGCTCTAAATATTTGATACCCAGCTTGGTGCACAAGGTATGGAAGATATTTGTGAAATCTGGCACTTCTTAGTCTCTTTCTTGTCGCAGTGTGGTCCATTTGGTATACAAGTCGTCATAACTTCTGACAGGGTAGTATTGTTCCTTAGTAACATCCATGAAGGATTCTTAGGTGGTTGTGACTGTAAATAATGAGGGTTCCTTTGTTTCCTTTTTTTCACAGAAATTTTCCCACCAATCTTTGACATGGGAAACGACTTTGAGGAGTGCAAAAGTAATATTTTCTCTATTCGAAAAGTTATGGACAGAAAAATACCCTTCTAGTAGATTCAACCACTTGTCTACAACATCTGTGTCTATCTGACCTTCAAATATTGGAATATCAAAGTTTATTTGTACCTTGAAGGGGGTGGTGCCTCCACTCGAAGAAGATGTGTCGCATGTTAGTATCCATCGAAGGATTTGTGCGAAACTATCCATCATCTCATTCCTCTATTAAGTGAGGGATTACTCAATAAAAAATTTGAAAGGACCTACTGTCCCTTCATATTTATTTTCTCCTACCATGAGAGGTTTCTTGGGCATATGAGATCTTTTTTCCTCAAGATAAACAAGATCAAGACCCAACTCTTTGTACTCTGACCTCGTGGGGACATCCATTAAGGCGAAAAGGAGAAAACTTCTCTGATACCACTAATCCAAATTTTATGAGAAGAACGAAATGACTATAGGTTATTAACTGGTTCTTAACAAAAAATAACAGAGATACAGTAAAACTGGTTTTCTATTCAACAAGGAAATAAGATAAAATTGTAAAATGCAGTGGAAACAAGCTTGCTAGAATGGTGGCGGCTTATCTCTGAGAAGAGATGTGACAGTTGTAGTAATTCACAAGAAGATGATTACAATGAGACTCTGAAAGCCTTTTTACAATAAAATGGAATTCCAAAAACCCTAGACATCCAAAAACCTAACCCTGGGAGATGAAGTGCCAAAATTCATGTGGGCCTCGTTTGGGTAAGTTAGTACATCAACATCCCGGGGTCGTAACTTTTCCATATGATCTTTGTTTTAGGCGTATGATAGATCACAGGAAAGGTATCATTGAGGAGATTCATTTTATGGAAAATATCTAAGGAAAATCTATATTTCAAACCCTTTTTCCTAAAAAAAAATCATTTATGGCCTCAAAGCGGCTCCGGAAGTGAAAACTGCTAAAAATAGTAATCTACCAAAATTGCTAGAAACTTGTTTTGAGCCAGTTGGAAAAGGTGGGTGGCCACCGATATCCACCTAGATCAAGTAGCCACCCACGTATTCCACTGGCTCAAATAACAGTGCCCATTTTGGTGAATTTTTTACATTCTTTTGGGTCCCAAACTTCCAGGGTCATTTTGAGACCCTAAATGACGTTTTTTGGGCTCGAGAGCACCTAACATGTAGCGAAAAGAAGATGCTATTCCAAATAGAATGTGCACTCCTAGGATATACCTTTCCAACTATGTATCAAGCACCCCAAATAGAGATCCTATGACAAATTTAAACCCTCGGGAAGTTGAAGTATCAACTGCCCCCATCAAAGCCCACAAGTTGTTAAGTACCAAAGACCTAAATACAAAATACCACAATAGTACCAAACATATATGAACACAATCACCACACAAGATATATGGAAAAATATAGAAAACCACCACTTTATTATAAGAAAACCCTTGAGGTAGGACAACACCATATAATGGATCATATTATGGAAGGGATCCTCTATTGTTCACTTGTTGCTTTGAGGGGGATTCCTCCTATTGAGATACCACTCCAAATAAAACAATTATCTTCATATCTCATTACATTGCATGAACCCATTTATATAGTGCAACCAACCACCTAAGAACATTCTAGAGGAGGAACCTTCTAGAAGCATAAGTCCTCTTACATTTATTATGTCTTGCTAATTACCATAATGGGCCTTATTTAATACTATAGTGGACCTAGTCCACCTTATGTTGAATGGAATCCACTATGGACCCTATAGGCCCCCACTAAATCTCCATCTACCTAGCATTCCATCCCCTTTATGAAAGCGTTGTCCTCAATTCTTGGTGTACAACCATATACTGGGGTCCCATGGATAAGTGTGGACCATAGTGTTGAAGTAGACTAGGGAACTAGGGTCCCATTGAGAAATGAAAGCCACCATGTTGAAGTAGTCCAACCACCATTGTAAACCAGGGTCCCATGTCCAATTTCTCATGTAAACTCCACACGGAAGATATAGGCACCCAATAACCAACTTAAAATGATGCTCTAAATACTGGCACATATCATGTGGATCCAATTACAAATATCCATCCACATAGTGGGAAAGGGTCAAAGATGAATCTAGAAGGAAAAATACCATTGTAGAATATGTCGGTTGGACACTGGTAATCATAACTAGCTCGTTATTTTTCACATTGATGTTCTCTATAGAAGGTGGAGTAGAGTCATCAAATAAAATATGAAAGTGGTTGTCATCGAAAAAATGAAAATTATCCATATACAAATCATCACAATCGGCCTCAAAATCATACCAATCATATACTTCTTGATTATATTCATCCCTGAGATCTTCCCTAATATATCTCTCTTCCATGCAATCCAAGGTCCTTTGAATATTGTGACAACTATCCATAATAATTTGTTCCCCTCGTGAAAATGTTGCTTAATGGCTTCAATCTTCTGTAGAATGTCCATGAGGAGTTGAGATCCAATATCTATTGGAAACACAACATATAATATATCAAAATAAATATCTTAAAATGATTTATCCAATGATGTTGATCTAATAGCAATCTGAACACCCTTTGAAAAGTTATGATCGTTGTAGTCCCGTTGTCATCACGAAAACCCCAAAAAAAAATTGAATTTAAATCAGCAATATATTTATTGTCAGATCTCTAATTTGGGTGATGGTTTTTTTGAAATCAACTATTTTTGAAAGAGAAACTTAGATAAGTAATTTTTTTATCAATTTCAGCCTCCAAGTGCTACAGAAATAAAAAATTGCGTCGTCGTCCGCGGAAAAAGCCCCGAAAATTTCCAAATTTTAAAATGTCTATATCTTGACTTCCCTGACTCTGTTTTGGACGATTTTGTTTTAATTGGATGTTTTTATTAGAGGAAATCATATATAAAACCTGTTTCTTCAAATTTGCACAGAAATATACATAAATTTTCCGGAATGTTGTGGCCCTCTTTTTATTCTCCGAAAAAAAATCTCCAAAAATAAAAAAAACAATTTGCCCACACTTCTTTCCAAGGAAAGTGCTCTTCTACCACTTGTTAAGTACCAAAGACTTCAATACAAAATACCAAAATAGTACCAAATATATATAAATACAATCACCACACAAGATATATGGAACAATATAGAAAAACACCACTTTATTATAAGAAAACCCTTGAGGTAGGACAACACCATACAATGTATCCTATTATAAAAGGAAGAGGAGGGTCCTCTCCTATTCACTTATCTCTTCGAGGGGGTTTCCTCCTATTGAGATACCACTCCAAATACAATAATTCTCTTCGTATCTCATTAGATTGCATGAACCCCTTTATATAGTGCAACCAATCACCTAAGAACCTTCTAGAAGCATAAGTCATCTTACATTTATTATATCTAACTAACTACCATAATGGACCTTATTTAATACTATAGTGGACCTAGTCCACCTTGCATTGAATGGCCTACACTATGGGCCCTCTGGGCCCCCCACTACCTCTCCAGCTACCTAACACAAACCTTTTGGTGTTTCATCTCCTAGTGTTAAGGTTTTGGTTATTTATGGTTTTCTCATTTATTTTTTATGTTAAAAAGTCCTTTGGAGCCTCATTGTACTCATATTCTTGTGAATGAGCGTAGCTGTCACATCTCTTCTCAGAGATAAACTTCCACCATTTGAGCAAGTTTTTTTTAGTGTGCATTTTTGCAGTTTCAACTGGTTTTATTTATTAACAAAAGTCAATTTTTATTGTATCTTTGTGTGTTTCTTTACTATACATATGTATTTCATTTTGTTCCATTTATAAATCCAGATCATTTTCGGGTGGAACTAGTATGCATCTTGGACCGAAAATTCAAAGTGCTCCAAAAAAAATCCATAGGGATAGTAAAGGTTCAATGGACCTGTTACGGTCCTAAAGATGCAACATGGGAGCATGAAGAAACCGCGAGGGAGGAAAACCCACAAAATTTTGCCAATTTTGAAGAAAATAAAAGCTTAAAACACAAGACTCTATTTTTGGGCATCTAGTTATCGGAACCACATTTATGAAATTTTTGGTTTCCTACGTTGATATCCCTAATAAAATAATGGTGCAGCCCAATGGAATGAAGGCAATGAAGGGGGGACATTATTTTGGTCATCGGGCTGAGAAGAATGAGATATTATGGTTGGATGTTGTTGGAGGGTAAAGATTACATAATTTTCTTTATTTTCTAAGTATTGTGATGTAAATTTATATATGTATTTTAGCATGGTGTGGTGAATCAAGGATGATTCACAATTGTAGGAGAGGGGGAATGTAACATCCCCACTATAGTCCCCATTTTAATTAATGGATAATGTAGATATAAATGTGGCTATGGATAAGTAATGTAATATGAGAAATGTATCTTCTGAATTGTAAATAAATGTAATTTAATACAAGATGGTGATATATGGAAAGATATGGGGGATGAATAATCCACAAGAGAAGGGAATACCTAGAGAGTGTTCAAGAGGGGTCCAAAGGGAAATAATTTATGGGTATTAATGAAAACCCACATTTATGAATTTTATTATATTTGGGAAAACTTCTATTGTTGGTTGAGTACATGAGAGCCCAATCATTGAATACCTGTCATAGGGTGGGTCTCAGATTCACATCCCATAGTTATTGGACAACATGGGGCTAAAGTACAATCAACATTGGGCAGAGTGAGTAGTCAATTGTCTTGGAAAAATAGAGGAAATTTGTATGGGTAGTAACAACAAATTTTTACATGAACAACAAGAGACAACATTGGAGAGAAGATTGGGAGTTGGAACAACAAGGATGGGAGAATTCTAGAGCATGATGGAGCATTATTGAGCATATCTTGGAGCTGGAAATTGAAGATCCAGGTTTTCTGGCCTGAAGAGTGAACTCTTGGGTGAGTTTCACTAGAAAAACAAACAATTGTTGTTGTTTTTGCTGGTGTTTTTCCTGACAGTGAATTCCCTTGAGTTCCCAGCAGAGAGATTCCTATCTATCTGAGCCAGAGAGACCCTCATAAACGAATTGTACACCGAATGGACTAAGAGAAGTGAAGAGGTACATTCTTTGGGTTGGGAAGGTCAAGAGGAAGAGAGATGGGGGAATTTCTAGATAGATGTGGGAGAAAACTAGTGGGTTGTGTGATATTGAGTCGTGGGAGACTGTGAGAGGCACCCTTCTTTTGTGGATTCCTAGCCCTAGCTCGGCGGTGACTTGTTGTTGATATTTGGAACAAAAAGTCTATGGTTGGGTGTAACTTCCTTCCCAAGCAACTGGTTGCACAAACTCTCTCTTAAATATAAGTGCTTATATATTTTGCCGAAGTATTTATGAATTCATGGATGTGCATTTACTTTGTGAATGAGAATGGTTTTATATGTTGTTATAGATGTTTTATCAGTTGTACCCATGCTCATTTAGAGTGTTGTAGTTGCATTTAATTATGGGTATTATAATTTATTTGACTATGTGTTTAAATCATAGCTGGTAAGCTACAGGAAATGACTAAAAAATGAAAAAAAATGTTTTTATGTGTATTTCCACGTAGTAATGTTCTCTTGTTGAGTTGGGGAACGTTAGATCAAGCAACTAAAAATTATCAAGGATTTATGCTATAATACCGGTATGATTTTTAACATTGAGAAAATGAAATTTATAATAATTAAATCCAAAAATATTACTTATGCTAATTTGGAGGAAGTGACTTCATACAATTATCTCATAATCGATCTTCATCACAAGCTTAACCGGAACTATATCATTGACAAAAGGATAAATTGAGGATGAAAAGCTTATCATGGACTGGAAAATAGTAATAAATCAATAGAGATTTGTCTATGGGATAAAAAGAAACTCCTCTTTGAGACTCTCTCCCTTCCTATTATCTTATACAATTGTGAAGTTTTTTTCTGAAACATATCTAGAGAATCATGGAGAAAGATATAGAAAATCCATAAGTGTTTTATAAGTTATAATCTAAGAATTTAAGGTAATACATATTATCCTATCCTCCTCATGAAAGTGAGACCATTCCCCCATTGCGAGCATGTCTATGACTAGGTATCTAAAGTACAATAATAATATAAACAATATGGAAGACAAGAGTCTTCCTAATATTGATTCAAACTCCATTCAAAACCACCCACGACTCAAGCAGGTTTGGCATAAAGATACCAATTCATGGCTAAATATGCAATGTACCTAGGGGAATAATATGGGGTACCTAGGGAGGTACCCAAGAGGAATAATAATAGATAAGTATTATTATTTACACATGCCACTTTTAATAAATAAGGCCTAGTGTGAATGCAATAAATGTAACGGGACTTACTAGAAGGTTTTCCTTCCAAGAGCTTCCTCCTATAGAATATTCTTAGGTGGTTGGTAGCACAATATAAAGGGGTTCAAACAATCTAATGGGGAAGTCAATAAGTATTGTATTTGGAGTGGTAACTCATTCGGAGGTTTCCCCCTAGAAGTGGGAAGTGAACAAGAGTGGATCCTTTCTGTAAAAGGATTTATTGTATGGTGTTCTTCTACCCTAAGGGTTTCATAATAATAAAGTGAGATTTGTTCTATATTGTTCTATAAATATATTGTGTTTTTTTTTTGTATTTAGGTCTTTGGTATATAACAATACTTATCTACTATTATTCCTCTTGGGTACCTCCCTAGGTACCCCATGTTATTCCCCTAGCGACATTACAAAATCATTGGGGAATCAAGGAAGAGGTCAATTTACATAATAGAAATAATATTAAATATATTATTACATGTATATTTAAGGAGAGATTGTGGTAGGATAAAGAATTAGAGGATAAAATAAAATTAAGATACTATAAGGAGGTGATCAAACCTAGTTTAGAAGATCAAAAGTATCTTTCTTTTTTGACTAGTATAAAGAAAAACTCAACATTGTCAAATTAAGATGATATAAGGAGGTGATCAACCCTAATTTATAAGATCAAAAGTATCTTTATGTTTTTACCAGTATAAAGAAGAAAATCAACATTGCAAAAATAAGAACAAACTCTCGTGAGCTCCATAGTGTAACAGGTTGTTGGAGAATTCCTAAAATGTCACAGGTTGAAAGAATTTGTAATATTTGTGACACTAAGAGGGTTAAAGATGAAAATATGTCTTGTATATATCCACATTAAATCATAATTTCAAAATATTTGTTACATTAAAGACCTTCCTAACCTTTTAACACAACACAAATATGGTGATTTCGATTTAGGAACACTTCTCTTAAAAAAATTTAACACAAAAATAAAATTCTAAAGCAAACCAAGTAATTACTTACATTTCTTAAGGTCGATAAACCAAATTTGGTCTCAATAGACATTAACCATAATCATCATCATATTTCCACTCCTACCAAATCTCTCTCAATCTTAATCCATTAGCATGTTTCCTTATATTCATGATTATGATGCAATTACCAATTCCTTTGCACTATTAAAAAAAAATAAAAATATTTCGGACTCTCTTCAATTTGGATTTTACAATTTTTATAATAAAAAAATGATTGAAGAGAAAAGATACTTCTATATAGTATGCAATTTGGAAACCCAAAACCCAAACTTTGAGGAGATCTCCTCCGATGTCTCCTATGCTCCATCACTAATGTGTTTGGTTGGCCACTCTATTTTCTAAGAAGGGGAACTCAAACTCAACTCATTTCAATACTGGGTAAATTGTTCCATTTCCTATTACCGTGGTGCAATTTACCATTTTGTCGGTGGAGTACAGAAAGGGTGGAGCATGATCCTTAATATTTCATTGGATGACAATTCCTCGTTGTCCCTATAATAATTTAGAACAAGATATTTATAGTTTGAAAAATGAAGGTAGTATCCTCCTACTAGGAGACTTTAATGCTAGGGCTGGAACTAAACAAGATACTCTTTTAAGCACTTGTTCCAACCATAATCCTTTATGGCTAGATGAGGACCTTGTTTTATCTAATGGCTAAAACGAAGATTTGAAGACCTAATTGAAAATTTGTTTGGTACTAAGTTGGCCAAGCTCTCCAGCTCTCAAGACCTAATAATTTGTAATGAAGTGACCAAAATCCAACCAGATGACTTGTATTCATGGGCTAGGTAGAAGTGTCGTAGATTATGTGATAGTTGATATCCTCGTTTCCAACCAAATAGAAACTTTTGACCTTTTAAATGACCATGAACCTGACTCTTATCATAAACCTTTAACCCTAACTCTAAACTTTTCCATGCACATGAGTGCCATTGAAGAGAATTTTGATAATCAAAGGTAATTGCACTTCGAAAAAAGTAAATTTGACCTTTTCTTAAAGTATTTAAATAGTAAATTACATCTCCTAACTTATAAGGACAACATTGAATAACTCTATCATAATTTTACAACTACCATTTCCACTTCTATTAACAAGTTCTCTTTCGAGGTGTCCTATAAAAGAATAATAGAACGACCAACCCTTGGTATGATAAAGAATGTAAAATTTCTAGGAAACCCATTAGGGATGCTTCTAATGAGTCCTTAAAACTCGATAAGATCAATACATATAAATCCCTAATTAAGAGAAAAAAAGAGTACTATATCAATAAAAGGCAAGAGAAGCTTTCACAACTATCTAAGCTAGATCCGAAGAAGTTTTGGATCCAAATTCTAAACCGCGATACTAAAGAAAATAATGTGATTCCCTTAAGGGACTAGAATTCCTACCTTAAAAGACTTTACGATTTCCCTAATGCCATGGACACCATTCATATTGCCCCTACACAGGATGATTTTTTTTCTTTAGATAACATAGAGTTCGAGGTTAAGCAACTTGCAAATGGGAAAGCTAAAGACATTGAAGGCTGCCAAGCTTAAATTTTTAAAATTGGAGGGCCTATCCTTATCCCTCACATACAAAAGATCTTCAATTTAGAAGTCAAGAAGGGATTCCCTAAACCCTAGATACAAAGCCGCATTCTTCCTATTTTTAAAAATCTAGATAGAAACATTCCCTCTAATTATAGGACCATCATGACTAGCCCCATTTTAGCCAAGTTTTATGGAATTATTTTGGAAAAGACGATTAGTCTTTGGCTAGAAAGTCACGGTAAAAGAGCTAAAGGTCAACCCAGGTTTAAGAGATATCATTCAACTGTGGACCATCTTGTTACCTTTAGGATCATTGCAGAGGAGTTCTACAATACTAAAACCAATATTTTTTGTTGTTTTGTTGACTTTAGAAAAGATTTTGACATGGTTCCTAGGAAAAAACAATTGGCATAAGTTGGAAAGGATAAAAGTGGCTCTCGAGTTGAGAGTTATTGCAATAAGGATGTATGAGAACATTATTGATAAGTTTGAAAACACTGAGGACTAGTCAAAAGAGATTAACTGCAATATTGGAGTCAAACAAGGTTGTTACTTGTCCCCTACCCTTTTTGGCATATACATTGACAAGTTAGAAGAATTCTTGGAAAAAATAGGTTGTCTCAGCCCTATTCTCACTGGTATAGTCATCAATCTTCTTCTTTATTCCAATGATATCGTTCTTCTGGAAAAAATTCCCTATGATATTGAAAACCAACTAAGAATCCTCAAGGATTTTTTCTCGAATATGGGTATGACTGTTAATACTGATAATACTAAGCTCATGATTAATAAATCAAATAAGATTGCTTATGATACTTTCATATATGACAACAACAACTTGGAGGAAGTAACTTTATACAAATATATTGGAATTGATATTCACCACAAGCTCAATTGGAATTATAGCATTGAGAAAATGATTATTGGGGGATGGAAAGCTTATTATGGGATTGAAAACAATTCTAAATCATCTGATCTTTGGATATGGAATAAGAAGAAAATCCTCTTTGAGACTCTCGTTACAGTTGTTATTCTTTATGGATGTGAATTCAGGGGCTGTAGTATCTCTCGTGAATCCTAGAGAAAGGTAGAGAAAATACAAAAGAATGTTATAACCTATAGTCTCAAAATTAATGGAAATATGCCCTATCCCATCCTCCTCTTAGAAATAAGCCTCTCCCCCATTGAGAGCATGGCTATGACTAGATACTTGATGTATAAGAACAAGTTGAAAAAAAAGGAAGACAAGAGGCTTCCTAAAATTGCTTCAAATCGAGTCGTAACTACTATCGACTCAAGCGAGGATGGCATAAAGATGGCTAGTCTTGGCTAAACTATTGGAGAATCATGGAAGACACAATTTTGCAGAATAAAGATATTATTAAAAATATCATCAAATCAAAATTTAAGTAGACAATGTGGTGTGATAAAGAGTTAGAGGAAAAAAGAAAATTAAGGTATTATAAGGATGTAATCAACCCTAATCTAGAAGATCAAAATTACCTATCTCTTTTGACAAATGTAAAGAAAAAAATAAACCCTAATCTAGAAGATCAAAATTATCTATCTCTTTTGACAAATGTAAAGAAAAAAATAAGCATTGCTAAGTTAAGAACAAATTCTCACTAGGTCCATAGTGAAACTGACCGTTGGTCAATTCCTAAAACACCATGGGATGAAAGCGTGTGCCACCTTTGTGACACTAAGAAGGTTGAAGATGAAAAACACGTTCTCTTAGATTGTCCAACCTATACCCAAATTATATCTCATTTTCAAATATTTGTCACAATACCAACCTTCCTAACATCTTAACTCAACAAAATTTTGGTGATCTTGGAAGACTTCTCTTAATGATTTTCAAGCACATAAACAAAATTTTAAAGAATATCAAAATTTATGAGAACTTTAATATTTTATTACAGCTAAATATTTAGTAAGGTGAAACAATGTTTAAAATTCTCTCATTATTTTAATTTATATATTAATTTTTTCAATTTTTTTATTTTCATATATGAAAATTGAGTGTACATTTTTAAAATATTTGTATCTTTTTATCCACAAGATCAACAAACTATCCGAGCTATTTAAATTTTTTTAATATTTTTATTTTACAATATATCAACGCGTATAGTTTCTATTTATTTTTAAAATAAGTAAAATGTATCTTCCTCTTATTCCTGTTATTTTTTTCCATTTCTTCTTTTCCACTAATAATAAACAAATTCAAAACAGACCTCGATTAATGGGTCTTACAATCACCGGCGGGCACCATAGAGATTTTCCATTTTCATTAATCTTTTTATTGATTTGATTAATTTATATCTTGATTCTCCGAGTCATACAAATGCCACATGCCGCCGTTGTTGAAAAGTTAATATTTAATATTTACATAATGTACCCATCCTCAAATTTGTGGATTGTGGGGGTGTGACATGACAATGGGAAGAATATTATTGTAAAAATGACGGTCCAATGACGGTATAAAATCCAATGAAAAGTTGAATTGAATACAAACGCAGACACATAATTTTTTACAAATAAAAGATAATAAAGTTACTTATATATATTTTTTAATATTTTAATATAATATACTTTTTAACTTTTATTCAAATTAATTTTTTAAATTAATTTGGTCGTGAGTCGCGTAAAAAGCCTCACTCACCTGGCACAAAATTTTAAATTAAATTGGTCGTGAGTGGAAATTGTTGTAGCATGATCATGCGCCGCAGTAAGGCGAATTTCTTCATGATGATGTCTGGTCCCATCGATTATTCTCAAGGACGAAGACATCATATGGAAACGTGATAATGGAGGAGTCACTATATGGAGGAGACATCTAAGAATATTGTTTTTTGCAAAGTCTATTACAAACAATTCTCCATGTGGAGAGACCTATATAGCATAAGGTTCAATTTCACGCTTGTTCCCATCAAAAATTGTGGAGAGACCTATATAGCATAAGGTTCAATTTCACGCTTGTTCCCATCAAAAATTGTTTCCACTGTGGGTTTCTAAAATTTGCCATTCCTTATTGTAAAAACTTTGTTTTCTGTATTATATATTCAATTTGATTGTAAAATATTGATTCTTTATTTGTTCTAAATTTGTGATTATAAAATATTGGTTTTCTAATTCTTGAGAAAATGTTGTTTTTAGGTATCCATACAAAATGGGTAGACAAAGAAAATAGAAGATTATAATGGGCCTTGAGGTCCAAAACCCAAAACACAAGTCAACCTTTTCTAGCAAAGATTTAACCTAGACTAATGTATATAGACGAGACAGGCCTTTATTTGATCGTATTACACGAATCCCTCTATGTAGAGTTCCTAATTTTATTAGAGGGTAATAAAGCAATCTCGATGCTCCTTGTACTTTCTTACACACAGTGAAAAAAACTGTAGCAAAAAGTGATAACGGTCACAAGCTATATGAGTTGTAAGTATTTCACAATCACATGGCTCTTGCATTTCTAAATGAGTTTTCGTTTTAGTTGGTGCGTGCATCGTATGACTTGACATATATATGATGAAAAATGGTTATTCATGAGTGGATATATATGATTTTGTGCTAAGTTGTTGTAATTTGTAGTGTAGTTACTCATGTTCATATGGCTTGGAAGACAAAAGAGGAATGTGTTCAGAAGCATGCAACGACTCAATTGTAAATAAGAGAGGATGTCAATGCCACTTTTTAGTGAATGTAAAGAATAACGACTCTAACATAGAAATACTTACATACAACACGTATGAGCACGAAGATGAGGAAGCATGGCCTTTTCATGGCAGACTTGACAAGTCTGCCGGGCTAGTTCCTTGCGTAAATCTAGGTTGTTGAGAGAAATTGTCACTTTTGTAGAAAATTGTTTCTTTATGCTTCAGTGTCAATAGATGTTGTATATCAAAAGCACATTGAACGATATGTTGACATGGATGTGGAAGATCGTGATAGAGATTTTTTTCTTGATGAGAAAAGATGTTGCAAGAATTTATAACCTCTTGATGAAGGGAAAATATCAACCTGACAAGAAAGATGAAATGAGTGTTAACCTCTGGTATAAAAAATGACCAGATGATTTTTTGTTTTTTCAGAAGCCTAATGGTCGAAATGTCCCTTTTATAATTGACATTCAAACTAGATGGATGTGAAAGAGAATGGTCAAACTATCTCATGATAGTTTAATATGAATGGATTCAACTTTCAATACAAATAAATATGGGGTAAGGTGAATTTGAATTATTCATTAATAAATGATTGTTTGGGTTGTGATTCATTGTGATTGATAGCTTAAAATTTGGCTTATGTTTTAATGAATATCGCAGTATCACTTGTATGCACTTGTGGTCTTTGATGACCAACAGAGTGGGGTACCAAGCATGGGTTGTGAAATCCCGAAATACATCATTGGATATTGCAACATGGTTGAAGCCGCTAATGGACAAGTGTTATCAATTTCGATCTGATTGGAAATTCAATACATTCATGGTTGATGATTCATTGGCAAAAATCGATGCTTTGAAGTAAATTCCATTTTATTCTTTTGTGACTTGTATTTATTTTGTAAGATTATCTCACATAGATGCATTGAATCCTATAAGAGGGCCACATAGTGTTGAGTGATATTGTGTATTTGGCATGTATGGAGGCCATGGAAAAAAAAAATTATAGGTTGGATTCTACTTTAGAAAAACAAATATCATGCTCAACAAGTTAAGTTATATTATGAACTCTTTCCCCAATGTTGAATCAGTGGTCCAGCATGTGGATAATTTTTTCACTGATTTTGCAAATGAGAAAAAGATCTTGGATTATTTTCATAGCACTTGGGTTGCAGGTAATAAGCTTTGTAAGCTAACATACTCTACTTTATTGTTTTTTTTTTCCTCTTCCATAAATATTCTCTTTGCACTAACTTAGTTCTTTCAATTAGGGATGTGAGTTAAAGGTTGTCGTGACTTCACCATGCAAATCAAGAGATGAATAATTATGTGGAGTAACACCATACCCTATTGAAGTCCAATTTTTTGTTCGATCAAAGAAAGAAATGTTCTCGTAGAATGGATTGGTTTCTACATATGTTGTTGATACATGTAGAGTCATATTATAGATTCAAAGACATTTTGAAAGAAGAAGTATATTTGAATAACCACAAGAAGGAGAATTTGTTTGAATCCTCAATAGAGAAAGCTAGAACCATTCTAGATGATTATTGTTGGCCCCATGAAAGCATATCCCATGCATACTAGGTGAGGAGTCAAACCAATAATGAGAAAAAATACCTTGTGACTTGGTATCGAAAGAATTTTTTGGTGTGCGAATGTCCATGGTCTATTCATGGAAACACCTACAAGCATACCATAAAGGTGGAGTGGTTGTACTTCCTTTCGAAGGGTTTGGAGCCATCATTGGATCAGAATGTAGAGCCAAATATATTTGATTATGCAGCACCTGATGCATTCAACTATTCTCCCAAGATAATTATGGAGATATCAATGATTGATGCAAATGTTGACACGACTCATGTGGCTATTGGAATTGTTGATCAAGGTGATGACGCACTTTGATTGGCTAGGGAGGAATTTTTGGGATACCTAGATGTGCTTTGAAATAGTCCTCTCACTACTTTAACCAACACCCGAGAGATGGTGGACCTAATTCAAAGGATGTTGGATGAGGCCAATAATCGACACATATTGGATTTTAATTTCACAATTGGTTTGAGTGATTTTGAGTCATATCTCAAGCAAAAGAAGAGTTTCCTCAACCCTACAAATAAAATGAGAAGAAGCAAAAGAAATAGAGTTTTAGAAATTGATTTAAATGTCCATTCCTATGAATATGAAACATTTCAACTTGAATCTGGCAATAGACATGGATGTCCTCGCTCAAATAATGCATCTCCTATTGTCCCTGGTAAGTTATATTGAGTGAGAAGTTTTATTTTGTTTAGGAAATTTTGTGTACCCATCCTCATTTATGACTTGTAGTGTTATGATGTATATAGATGTGCAACATTTCACAATTGTGGCTTCAACTCGAGAATGTAGACAGATGCAATTCCATTCTAGTTCTCCTACTATGCCAGGTGTATTTGATGTAAACAAAGTTTGGATACATGTAATATAATTTATTTTGACGTTATTATGGAATTTGACCAAAATTGCATCATTATATTATAGATGGACAAGCTTCTCCCGTTGATGTTCCTCCTCTAGAACATGTTGGGCCAATTGAAAACTCTTCAGTTGTTAATGCCAAACATTTGTCAGATAAGATGTGTTCATATATTTGTAATATTGGTTTTCATAGATTTCTTCTCAATTTTATTTTTATTATTATATCGAATCTTGTTAACCCAACGTAATGATGTTGACTATATATATTCTAGGTAATTGTACAAGGAACATACTTTTTGGCGTTGAGTTTTGAAGAAAAGGATTTGTGATGCAACACCCCTACCTTAGCAGGTTCTGCATGACCTCCCGGTCTAAGGATCGTTCTTAATCTCCCCTCTGAGTCTGAATGACTCTTTGACTCCCCGCAAGAATCCTCAACACAAAAGTATTTCCACAGTTCCTTTTCAGAAGTTACGCTTATGTGAACAAGCACTAAGTGCCAACTCTTACCCACATGACCCACTGATGTGACCACAGCCTTCGCCCAAAAAGGTATTTCAGGTTTCGTGACTTCTCAAAACTCTAATGTGAGCTTCCTCTGACTCCTTCGATCCCCTAAACCCCGAAAAGGATAACGAGTTCTTAACTCCTCCCTTGACTTCGTTTGATGTGACCCTCGATTACAACCTAGGGAGAAATATTTTGGCACCTCGGGTTTTTGTGTATCGACGATTTGCAATGCAACAACTCCCTTCGCCCGATAGCCGAAACGATGATACCTTCCCACCACAAACCAATGGATTTGAGCTTCTACGATCTGATGGTCCTGATTCTATTGGGATTTTGTGAATCAGGAGTTCGCAACTCTCGACTCCAAGTCGCAAAATTATCCACACTTCGAATTTTGAAATGGAAAAATTCAAGCCTGAGATCAACGACTCTCGTTCATCCAGATATGATGGACACTACTCTTCCTGAGCTTATGAGTGCTAAAAGACACTCAGCCTTAACCCTTTTATTGATCTGTAAAATACAACGGTCGACAGAACTTCAATGATTCTCCCTCTGAGAATTTCAACCGTCCATTCAGACTTCTCAAAGACTTCTACCCAAATACTTGGCATCTTTTCCTCCCAAACTTAACTTCCTCGAGGAAAATCCAAACCTTGTCCTACCTTTGAACTCCTTCCAAGTCTCAATCCTTCCTGAGCTTTGTTCCACTACAAACTCAAGGCCTCAAAAGGGTTCATGCACACACTCCTTATGGCATTCACAATGACCTCTGGTTGTCTAAACCTTCAACCCTACGCAGTCCCTTGCAACATCAGTTATTCAACCTTTCTCCTTGGTTGGATAAGTATAAGACTACAACCTCGCCTGCGCACACCTTGTACAACTCTATGCTACTCCTGCACTTTTGTTGGTATGAGAACAACGATATCTCTCCTGAGCTTTCTCTGAGGTAAAACTCAGAACATGTCAACGCAGTCTTTGCGGACCTTCACTGGACTCCTTGCAGGAACTCTCAACACAAGAAACAATTGAAACTCATACTTCATCTCTCTTAGACTTCATACATTCAACATGAAATCATATATACACACAACATTGAAACAAATGCATAACAGAGCATATAAGCAAGCTATAAACATACCACTAAAAGATGCAAACAGTAATAACCAGAATACCATGAATTTGGATCAAAGATTTCTTATATTAATCCAAGTACATATGTACATGGGTTCTATATCAACAACTATCTACTTATACCATCTTCTACAGTCTCTGTTATTCTATTCTCTTGCTCTACAACTGTTACAAATTTCAATGAAAATAATCCCACAATACAATAAATATGAGGGATCTTTCTAGAGTTTTCCATCTTACAGCTCTAACTATCTAATCGAAATTAAAGTCTATAACTACCTTACATTGATTACATTAAATGATTATGGTCGATAGATGAGATCTATTGATCTGTATTATTTTCGATACGAAATGAGAGAGGGGATATAACAAAGGAATGCACAGAGATATCGCAGATATTCAATAATATAACAAAAATGTATCAAAGATGCAACCATAAACACATATATATATTAATACATGATTTCTATTAATGAAAGAAATGTATAGAGACCATAAGAATAGAGAGTGAAAGACTTGCTAGAATGGTGGCAACTTATCTATGAGAAGAGATGTGACAGCTACTCGCATTCGCAAGAAGATCATTACAATGAGGCTCTAAAGGCCTTTTTACAATAAGAAGGAATGCCCAAATCCCTAGACATCCAAAATCCTAACCCTAGGAGATGAAGCGCCAAAATTCATGTGGGGCCCGTTTGGGTAAGTGAGTACATCAACTTCCCGGGGTTGTAACTTTTGCATACGATCTCCATTTTAGGTGTGTGATAGCTCATTGGAAAGGTATTTTCGAGGAGATTTATTTTGGGGGCTCAATGATGCCTTCAACTATCATTGAGAACCTCAATCTAAAAAAACCTTCATTTGGGCCCTCAAAATGGCCCGAGAAATTAAAACCTGCTAAAAATAGTAAATTGCCAAAATTGCCAGAAAATTGTTTTGAGCCAGTTGGAAGAGGTGAGTAGCCACCGATATCCACCTGGATCATCTATTCTCAAGATCTAAATTAAAATCTCAAAACATTTAAGGGCAATTAATCCCCCCCTAACCATTACATTAATGTTCCTCTTTCCAAATTCAAAATGTTCTCAAAGTGTGCGTTGGTGCATTTCCAACTGTCTTCTGCTCTTGCGCTTGCATTGTTGGATTGCTTACGATGATCTTGCATCATACTCCTATGGCTGAATAATTTCATGAACTCTTATTCATGAGCTCCTCCACCGTATGTCCATGTTTCTGGATCTCCACTTCACCTTCCCAACTGACATCCTCAATCGAGTGTCCTTTCCATTTGATCAGATACTCAAGATATGTCTTCCTCTGGGTCTTCTTGCTAACTCTCTAATCAATGATCTTTTCCATCTACGTCTTTTCATCTATAGGCATATGTTTAACCCATTTAACTTTCTTCTGATCCTACAATCCCTCTGTTTCAACTTCTCTATAAGGATACATACCTGCTACATTGAATATGGGTGATATTCCTACCCCATCTAGCAATTCTATTTCACAAGCATTGGTCTCAAATTTCCTCAAAATCTTACATCGTCTTATCTTTTTCATCTTTATCTTATTATATGTTCCCCTTGGTAACCTTTCCTTCCTTAGATGCGCTAAAAATAAATCTCCCACTTCAAATTGAAGTTCTCTTCTGTGTTGATCTTCTCTACACTTGTATTCCTAGTTGGAATTCTGCAACCGCTCTTTGATTTTACTATGGAGCTTCTGCATCTCTGCTGCAAAATCTTCTTCGCTGACACTCTTGAATTCTCTCTTCTCTAAGTCCCTTAACTCAGATACTCCTCTTGGATGCATTCCATACATTATCTAGAATGGGCTTTGTCCCGTGCTTCTGTTAGGTGAGTCATTATATGGAAATTTCACTTGTGGCATAATCTGATCCCACTGGTTGTGATGTTCAACTACTAAAATCCTTAACAAATCTCCCAAACTCTGATTTACTACCTCGGTTTTTCCATCCCTCTGAGGATGATATGCTGAGCTAAAAGATAAGTATGTTCCCAACTTCTTCAATAGTGTCCTCCATAAATGACCAATAAATTTGGTATCTCAGTCTGAAACAGTGCTCCTGGGTAAGCCATGAAGTCTAACAACTTCTTTGAAAAACAGATTTGCAACGTGTGTTGCATCATTGGTTTTCTAACATGGAATGAAATGTGCCATTTTAGAAAATCTGTCGACCACCATGAATATGGAATCACAACCTCTCTGTGTCCTCACCAGACCTAACACAAAATCCATGCTTACCACGTCCCACCACCTCTTTGGTACTGGAAATGGTTGATACAACCCTGTATTTTGTCTTTTCCCCTTTGCGTGCTGGAAAATTCTACATTTGTTGACAAATTTATTGACATATGTCCTCATCCCTAGAAAATAATATAAGTTGTTCAGTTGTGCAAATGTTTTATCATGGCCAAAATGTCCATCCAATCCCCCACTATGTTTTTCCATTAGAAGATTATCTCTCATAGAACTCTTCGGGATACACAACAGATTTCCCTTGAATAATAGTCCATCCTAGATAAGGTATTTAATCCATTGGTTTATTTCCCTTAGAACAAGATTCTCACATGCTTCATAAGCGTCCTTGAAATCTGAATCATCTCTGTACATATCCTTAAGGTTATCAAAACCTAAGGTATTCACACAAAAATCTTGCAGAATCAAACATTTCCTGCTCAACGCATAAACAACCTTGTTAGCAGTTCCAAAAATGTGCTTTATAACAAAAGTGAAGTTCTGCATAAATTCAACCCACTTCGCGTGTTTCTGGTTCAATTTTTCCTGTCGAGTTATGAATTCTAAAGAATGGTTATCGCTATACAAGACACACTCTTTCAGAACCAAGTAATATCTCCATTTCTTCAGTGCCTGTATGATTGCATAAAACTCCTTATCATAGGTTGAATATTTCATCTTGCTCTCATTCAACTTCTCACTGAAGTATGCAACCAACATGTTGTCTTGACTTAAGACTGCTCCAATCATGAATCCACTTGTGTCACACCTGAATTGAAATGTTTTACTGAACTCTAGTGAAACCAAAACTGGTTGTTTAGTTATCTTCTCCTTCAACAACTTGAAACTTTTCTCTGCTTTTTCTGTCCAATGAAAATATTTGTGTCTTTTCTTGACTGTGTCCATCATTGATGCACTAATCCCACTAAAATTTCTGATGAACTTTCTTTAAAAACTAGCTAATCCATGGAAGCTTATGACTTCGAAGATATTCCTTGGTGATGGCTAATCATTCGAAGAGATCATAAACCCTAAATAAATGAGTTCTTTCTTCATGAAAGATGACTACTTCAAATTTATCAACAATTTCTCTTACTGCAACCTCCTCATCACTAGAGTTAGGTGTCTCAAATGCTCTTCCTCAGTCTTACTGATGATCAATATATCATCAAGATACACAATTACAAACCTCCCAATAAAATCCTTCAAGACTTCGTTCATCAATCTCATAAAGTACTTGGCGCGTTCATCAAACCAAATGGCATGACAAGCCATTCATATAGTCCCTCATTCGTTTTGAGTGTGGTCTTCCATTCATCACCTTCTCTCATTCTAATCTAGTGGGAACCACTTTTCAAATCAATATTTGAAAAAAAATTTGCTTCGCTCAGAAAATCCATCAAGTCATCCATCCCGGGTAAAGGAAATCTATATCTGATGGTGATTTTGTTTATAGCCCTCGAATCTATACACATTCTCCATCCACCATATTTCTTCGGACTTAACACTATTGGCATAGTGCATGGACTCAATCTTTCTCTAATTAATCTTTGTCCATCAAATCCTGGAATTGCTTCTTGACTTCTTCATTCTCCTACGACGTCAGTATTTACGCTGCTTTGTTTGGTAAACTTGCTCCTGGTATAGGTTCAATGTGATGGATTATACTTCTGATGGGAGGTAACGAACAAGGTAAATCATCCACCATGATATCAACAAATTCCTTCGACAGTTCCTGAATTTCCCCCGATAGATCATCTATCAAAGTACTGGTCAAGATGACTCTAGGTTTTCTCACCACAAAAAACTGCATGTCTTCTCCCTTCTTGACTTCATCCAGAAGTTCCTTCCCACTCATGAGAAGTATAGTATTGCTTGCTTTTGCTTTCACCTTCTTGTCTTCAATTGGAAGAAACATATGTGTCCTACCATTCTTCTCCAAGGTGTATGTGTTCTTTCTTCTGTCATGAACAACATTTATGTCATATTTCCATGGTATCCCCAACAAAATATGACAAACATCCATGAGAATAACATCACATAAAATTTCATCTTTGTATCCTCCTATCTTAAATTCAACTAAACATTGTTTAGTGACTATTACCTGATGTCCCTTTTGCAACCACGAGACTTTGTATGGGACTGGATGTGCAACTGTCTCCAATTCCATCTTTTCCACCATTTCTGTGGATACTAGATTATTTGTACTTCCACTATCCACTATTACCTTGCATACCTTGTCGTTGGTCTTGCAAGAAGTTCTAAACAAACTGTTTCTCTAGACTGGATTCTCCACCTCTTTCTCTAGTTTCAAGAGAATTTTCCTCATCATTAAGGATCTTCCACCTTCTACACCTTTTGCCTCAACATTTCGTCTTTGCACCTCTGAAATGTGAGCTTATCCTCCATCCCTTTTTTTATCGAGGCATTCAAAATATCTGTGTCTAATTTTTCCATGGACAAGACATTTTATTTCACCTTCTCTGCCTCTTCCTCTTCCTCTAGCTCGAGGAAAAGTGCTCCTATCGACATATTGTTTTCTCTGTGAATTTCCTCCTCTTTCAGGGTGATTATGAGGTTTCTTTTCTTCATCCTTGGGATTCTGTACTCTATCTTGGGAAATTTATTTGCCTCTTCTCTGACTTCTAACTCTGCCCCTTTGACCTTTCTTTCGGGCCAATTTTTCTTCTACCTTCAAATCCATTTGATAAGCATCTTCCACAATCCTAATTGTTATCATGCTTGGTGCAACCTACCTCTGCCCCTCATCGAGCAAGCCGGTCGCTCCACCAGGACCTTCTGTTTCTCATGGGCCCGAAGAGTCAACACTCTTCAACTCCCTCGGGAGTCACGAGTCACCCACAACAACTCCTTCGGAAATTGGGATATCACGACTCGGGGGNTCCTTCGGAAATCGGGATATCGCGGCTTGGGGGTTCGCGATTCATGCGAACACAATTCACTAACAGCTCCAACCTCCGAAACCCGAACTCCGAATGGTCAACAGTCAACGCTCTCGGTCTCGGGGATTTTCCTATCGGGAAATTGACGGATGAAAGGCAGTGAGATACTTACC
Source organism: Picea sitchensis (assembly GCA_010110895.2). Taxonomy (NCBI): domain Eukaryota; kingdom Viridiplantae; phylum Streptophyta; class Pinopsida; order Pinales; family Pinaceae; genus Picea; species Picea sitchensis. Next base: position 49,685 of record SNQJ01S0035789.1, read on the forward strand.
CTTCGAAACCCCGAACACCGATGTGCCGATATGCTTCCACGTGTCTCCCACTAACTTCCGGGTCCCACACTGCCACGTCCCTTTCGGGATTTCGCGGATCGCGAATCCGCGATGCAAGAACTCCTTGGCGTCGAGAACTCCGATTCCCCGAACGCCGAAACCCCGAAGTCCGATGACACCTGTCCTCCTCTCGCTCTCGAGGTCCCACTTCAGCCACGTCACCTTTTTTCTCGCGCGATCGGGGATCGCGAAATCACGTTTTTTTTTTCGGTCACCATGCACTTGCATCACAAAACCCCGAACCCCGATTCTCCGATGCCACGTGCCGAAATCTCCTGGGGAGGCCTACTTCTTGACACCTGTCTCCCTCTCATTCAATCAGGATTTCACGATTCGGGAGTTCGCGCCTCCTGATGCACAAGGTCACAGACCCTGCAAAACCCTGAATCCCAACTCCTCCAGATCTTCTGCCATGTGTCCTCCCTCCGATCAACGGCTCCGATCGATTCGGGAAGTCGCCGGTCGCGATTTCAAAGGGATTGAACCCTTGCCTCTGGGGACGCCGAACACTGAAACCCGATCCACAGGGATCCTGCGCCACGTGTCCATGTCCAGATCAACGGTGCAGATCCATTTGGGGAATCGCGTCTCGCGATTCTACGAGGTGTGAATCCTTGCCTCGTCAGTTCCCGAATGCTGATACCCTGAAGCCCGATGGGCTTTGATTCTTCTCCGCCTGTGCTACGGGCTATCGCCCACGCAGCTCCTCCACGATCGGACGGTCCTCGAAATTTTCGGGTTTCTCCTTGATGGCTCTAAGTCGTCGATTCTCTTCCTTCTTGAAGAGTTCCTCTGCTTCACCACCTTTGTCATGTATGAACTCCGCTGGAGTCTGTCTCCACGGCGACACAAAGTTAATTTTCTCAGGTCTATTCCTGAGATGTTTACAAGGAACTGTCCCTCCTGAGCTTATGTCTCTCTCTGACTCCTTCAGATGACTCCTCGCGTTCTTCCCACACTCAACTGCCAACAGCTCTCAAAGCGTTAAAGGCAGTTAGACATGTGCCCTCCTGCTAACACAGTCTTGTCCTCCTCCACTCAGACTCGGCTCTGAGACTTCAATCTGACCGACACTCTCCTGCACGGTTCGAATAATCTAACTTAACCCTGGGCAACACAGAACAAAGTTCACTACTTAGCCTCCTCGACGCACTCTATGCAGATGAATTCGACTGCACTCTATGCAGGAATCTCCTGACTCAGGAAGAGAAACAATTTGAAACTCATTCTCTCAGGTTTCTGACCTGATATTCTATCGCATAAGAAGCATATAGAAGATAAGCATAAAAAGAAGAAAGTATGCAAAAGCATAATATCAACAACACAAAGAGACTGAACACATCCATGGAATTGAATAAAAGATTTCATATTAATTCAATGTCTGTACATGGAGTTTCTTCACAAGCTCTCTGCTCTGTTCTTATTCCTTCTCTCCTGCTAATGCTGAATAATAATCTCCATTATACAAGGAGGGTGCCTATATTCGTTTTCCCTCCTGGAAGTAAAAACTGTCTAATCTTCTATCTACCAACATTAAAAATATTTAATGCCTCCTTATCTATATTAGGTTACAAATGCACTTGCTTTGAATGCCTTTAGTAAACGGCGGCGCAACAATACCAAGGTAAAATTTAAAATCANGAATAATAATCTCCATTATACAAGGAGGGTGCCTATATTCGTTTTCCCTCCTGGAAGTAAAAACTGTCTAATCTTCTATCTACCAACATTAAAAATATTTAATGCCTCCTTATCTACATTAGGTTACAACTGCGCTTTCTTTGAATGCCTTTAGTAAATGGCGGCGCAACAATACCAAGGTAAAATTTAAAATCAAAAAGGTTTGCTGGCTTGTCCAGCTGTACGTTCTCTTCCTCCTCGCGCTGGTTCATATGATGAATTGCGGATGTTGCGGATGCTCCTGCATCAATGCTCATCTCATCTTGAATATCATATGTCAGGCCATCCATGTACCTGACGAATTTTCCATCATCACTTTCGCAATGACTTGCTCTAATGTTTATCATGTAGAAATCCTCAATGTATTCTTTCAATGTCATCCCTTTCTATATCAAATTTTGCATTCTTCGAAACAAATTAATTTGGTACTCCCAGGGTATAAACTTGGCTTTCATCTTCGTGACCATCCTATCCCATATTTTGATTATTTTCTTGCCTTTACAATGCCTGTCAGCCTGCAGTTCATCCCACCACAATGTTGCATGCCCTTTAAGTCTAGTGACAACATGTTTTACTTTTTTATCCTCTTCGATATCCTCATAGTCCAAGTACTTATCTAGAACTCTAAACCAATCTAGCAGCTCCTCAATGTCTAAGTTTCATTCATATATTGGAATATCCATATTTTCCCTAGCACCTATCCTTGCAACGACCCTGAATAGATGTTCTTCTGCAACATCTTCAGCTACAACTTCTTCTTCTCCAACTCTGGGTTTGTTCTCGCTTTCGACTTCACTGACGTCTCCAACATCTGTTGTTTGCCTCTGTGCTATCTCCATAGAATCTATTTGACGATGAAGTTCTCTCATTTCCCTTTCCATAGTTGGATCAGGCATTGGTCTATCTTGACATACTCTTGGCGGCATTGTTCAAATTTGTTCACACGGAATTTAAATCACAACTATCCTCTGTCTTCCCTCCTCCGAAAACAATAGTTTCTAGCTCTGATACCACCTGACGCATCACCCCTACCTTAGTAGGTTCTTCCCGATCTCTTAATCTAAGGATCATTATTAATATCCCCTGTAAGTCTGATTGACTCTTTGACTCCCCGCAAGAATACTCAACACACAAGTGTTTCCACAGGTCCTTTTCAAATTTTACGCCTATGCAAACAAGCACTAAGCACCAACTCTTACCCACATGACCCACTGATGTGACCATATCCTTCGCCCCAAAAGGTATTTTGGGTTTTGTGACTTCTCGAAACTATAATGTGAGCTTCCTATGACTCCTTCGATCCCTGAAAAGGCTAGCGGGTTCTTAAATCCTCCCTTGACTTCGTTTGATGTGACCCTCGATTACAACCTGGGGTGAAATATTTCGGCACCTTGGGATTTCGCGTATCGACGATTTGTGATGCAACAACTCCCTTCACCCGATAGTCGAAGCCACAATACCTTCCTACCACAAATCAATGGCTCTGAGCTTCTATGATATGACGGTCCTGATTCTAGCGGGACTTCGCAAATCGGGAGTTCGCAACTATCGACTCCAAGTCACAAACTTCTCCATGCTCCAAGTTCTGAAATGGAAAAATTCAGGCCTAATATAAACAACTCTCATTGATCCAGATCTGACGATCACTACTCTTCTTGAGGTTATGAGTGCTAAAAGACACTCATCCTTAACCCTTCCATTGATCTATAAAATCCAATGGTCCACGAAACTTCAGTGATTCTCCCTCTAAGAATTTCAACCATCCATTCAGACTTCTCAAATACTTCTACCCAAAGACTTTGCGTCTTTTCCTCCTGAACTTAACTTCCCTCGAGGTGACTCCAGACCTCATCCTCCCTTCAAATTCCTTCCAAGTCTCTATCCTTCCTCAGCTTTGTTCCACTACAAACTCAAGGCCTCAAAAGGGTTCTTGCACGCACTCCTTGCGACATTCATGATAACCTCTAGTTTTCTAAACCTTCAACCCTACGCACTCCCTTGCAACATCAGTTCTTCAACCTTTCTCCTTGGTTGGATAAGTATAAGACTTCAACCTAGGCTACACACACCTTGCACAACTCTATGATACTCTTGTACTTTTGTTGGTATGAGAACAATGATATCTCTCCTGAGATTTCTCTGAGGTAAAACTCAAAACCTGTCAACGCACTCTTTGCAGACATTCACTGCACTCCTTGTAGGAACTCTCATGACGATAAAAAATTGAAACTCATACTTCCTCTCTCTTAGACTTTATAAATTCAATATGAAATCATACATACACACAACATTGAAACAAATTCATAACATAGCATATACGAAAACTGTAAACATACCATTAAAAGATGCAAATAGTAATCATCACAATACCATGAATTTGGATCAAAGCTTTCTTATATTAATCCAAGTGCATTTGTACATGGGTTCTATAGCAACAACTATCTTCCTATACCATCTTCTACAATCTTTGTTCTTCTATTCTCTTGCTCTACAACTATTACAATTTTCAATGAGAATAATCCCACAATACAATACATACGAGGGAGATTTCTAGAGTTTTCCCTCTTACAACTCTAACTATCTAATCGAAATTAAAGTCTACAACTACCTTACATTGATTATATTAAATTCCTATGCCCAACAGATGAGCGCTATGCTCAAGATTTGCATTACAATCTCAAAACATTTAAGGGAAATTACATCCCCCCCAACTATTACATTAATGTTCCTCTTTCCAAATTCAAAACATTCTAAAAATGTGCGCTGGTGCATTTCTAATTGTCTTCCGCTCTTGCGCTTTCTTTGTTGGCTTGCTTACGATGCTCCTGCATCAATTTGCAATTGTTCTATTTTGAGGTAAGGTTTCATAGTTTGAATAAACCTATTACCTTATTGTTGTTTCCTTCTAGAAAATTGTACAAATCCCATTGGTTAGCCTCAACTTAGCAAGTCTAGATTTTGATATTGTTATATTTGTTGTTAGGAATCGGTAAAGAATTATTGAGATAACTTGTGAAATAGTTAAGCTTTAATTGTGATTGCAGATGTTTAGAGCTTTTCAATGAAAAACATTAAAACCTAAATTTTAGTATATTATTTTATCTTTTTCTTTGTTATTTAGTCAGTATATTGTGTTTTAGCTAATCAACTTGTTATGTTGTTTGAATATTTATGTAGAGCACGTTTTTTCTAACCCTATTTAATTTTTTTTAGTATATTTGTAGATCTGTATCTTTGCAAAGGGAGAGAAGATATGGATTCCCTCTAATTATAAGTTTATGTTTTCTAACATTTAAAGTACAAATGGAAGTGTATTCCTGCTCCTCTTTTTCTTGTATTTGTAGAGGAAATTGCATTATCATTCATAGAGGAATTATCACAAGAATATGGTGAATATGTTCATGGAAATGCATAAGATCTAGAAAAGTTGTCCTCCAGGGGCAAGTGTGGAAGAAAGAATTAGAGTTTGGTACTCTTGTGAAAATCAAAAGAATATTTTAGAAGGTGAACCTCGAGATGTCCTTCCATATTCAAAACATGTATTAAAATTATTAAGAAATGGTAAGGCTTGGAGACAACCATTAGATCTAAGCAAAATGGCTACATCTCTTAAATATCAAGGTGTTATGATTATTGTCTACCCTCCTTATCAAAAAAAGAATATATCTACTGCAAAAGTTGACAACAAGGTGTTCTAAAATTAAAGGCAACCAGTAATGTGTGCATATTATTGGTTGTAGCAAGAAAATGCACAAATTTTTTACTTTAAAATAATGAAATAAAGGTTTCTTCAAATAGTCCTATAATCAATTATAGATGAGTATAATATTTGTAAAACCAACATGTTATGGTTTTTATTTTGTTGAAATTTTTCTTCTTTTAATCATTACACGGAGAAAGATATAAAAATTGCATGGATACTTGGAATTGATACCATACACTTTTTTACTAGAGAGTGCCACAGGATGTTAATATGGGATTCTCATGGGTTGTAAATCATACATGGAAAACAATAAGTTTAATCGAATAATTATATTTTGTTTCTATTTGCATATGCATATGGCTTTGAAGATTTTATCTTGTAATTGATATTGACATTTGTATTTAAATTGCATCAATCACCATAGAGTGATAATCTTACACCTATTCTTTTTCAACCTTTCTGATATTATGATTGACTCCACACAAAACTTGACCCACATGAATTGATCATATATATCCATCCACCTTAAAAATTAAAAATACATTTTCCTAACCCCATACTCATATTAGCAATTGCAGAATATCAACAAATTTGATAGATTGTTAACCCTACTACATGACCCATCATTTTTTTTTGTATGCATATAATGTTGAACTCAACATGCAAGAACCTTCTATTGACAACTAGAAACAATCATTACAGATCTTGCCTACTGGTATTGGTTGGGGGCCAACCCCAAACAACGATGATGACCCACAACCTGATGTTCGAATGATCCCTTCTGCCACTTGATGATTTTGTTTGTGTGTGTTTGCTTGATCCAAGGGCCATGTTTGTCTCATTGTCATGTAAAATGGATTGTTTGTATAATTGTAGGGAGAATTGCACAATTCATTCAATAGTCACAAGCCACTTTTCTTACTCTACATGCTTATCCTCTAGACCCTCAATGTTCAAATTGATAACATAGAAAAATTACCCCTTATGATCTGGTGTGAAAGCCTTCTTGACATAGTTAAATTTTGTTGTGTGTGTAAAATACACCCATGGAAGTGCCTAGGATCTTTACAAACATATGACCATGAGAAGTGATCAAGTATTGAGATTGTTTCTCTTTTCCCTTCTCCGAAATTGACGATCACGACTTGATCATGAGTTTAGATTAATGGCTCGCATGACATTATGATGCAGGAGCATCGCCAGCAGCAAGCGAGTGTGGGACAAACGCCATCACATTTTTGGCACATGTCAAAATTGTTTGCAATATTTTGAAAGTTTGGATGTGCAAACTTTAATGTAATAGTTAAGAGAGTGTGTACTTTCAGATTGTAAACAGATCTTGTTCGATCCTCTCTCATCTATAGGATGAAAACACATTTATGCATAGTTAATGAAAGTAGGTAGATTTAAATTTCTAGATTGGACAGTTTTAGGAGATGGAGGGAAAATGGATATAGACACCCTCATCTTGTATCATTGTAACATTATCAAGAATATCAATAGAGCATAGAGAAGAGAAGAATCAAAGAGTTGTGTAGAAGGACCCGTGTATAGAAGATTTGAAATTAATATATATGAAGCTTTGATTCAGACTCATGGTGTTCTAATACTTTCTGTGTATGCATGTTGAATGTTATTCTTATGGTTATTTTAATATTTCTGTTGTACATTTTATTTTATGCTATGTATGTATGATTTCATGTTAAGTGTTTGAAGTCTGAGAGAGTAAGGAAATGAGTTTCAATTGTTTCTCTTCTTGAGTTAAAGTTCCTGCAAGAAGTGCAGTGAAGCATCTATAAGGAGTGCGTTGACAGCTTCAGAGTTTACCTCTAAAAGCTCAGGAGGGATACCGTTGTTCTCATTCTCCGTAGAAGTGCAAGTCAGGAACAAAAGTCATGCAAGGTGTGCGCAGGCTAGTTGGAAGTTCTGAACTCATCAACCAAATAGAGGATTTAAAGACTATTGTTGTAAAGAGTTGCACAGAGTCAAAAGAACTCAAATACTTAGACATATTTGAAGAAGTGTCGCAAGGTGTGCGTGCAAAAATATCATAGGAGAGTTAAGTTGGCGAAGGAAAGCTCAGGAGAGTTAGCGTCTTCAAGGTGTTTGAGGAGCAGAAGGGAAATTTAGCCATCATGCAGAGGGTAGGTTTCGAAAGAGAGTTGCAGCGTCAATTTAGAACCAGAGATATTTGAAGAATAAATTTGGATGGTCGGAATTCTCGGAGAAGAATTCTCGAAATAGCGAGAGCCATAGAATCTACAAGAGCTGCAAGGTGGATAAGGGTCACTGATCTTGAATTATTAGGACTTCCGATCATTTTGGCATTTTGGGGTTCGAAAGTCCGAAGTGTAGGCCAAATCCTTGGCTGATCAAATCCCTGAAACGTTAAAAGGAGGTTTTCGTGTGTGGAAGCAAGTTAAGTTTTCAAAACTTCATAGTTCAGGGTTTTGGAAGTCTTGAGGGAGAGATATCGGGACACAATAGGGGAGAAAACATGAAATTAGAGGTCGCAGCAGAGAATTATCAGTATTTTGGAAGTTGGGAATTCGACATTCTCGTTGACAAGGGTATACACTCCACATCAGTTTTCTGAAGTTGCAAATCCCAAAGGAGCGGGCAAAGAACATGTGTTTCGGAAAATCAGGGATTGCGAAGACATAAGGTGGTTCGAGAGTTCCAAACTTCTGATACCTAGAAACCCAAAACAAGGAGGAGGTGACATGCGGAAGGACAGGAGACTTCCTATCGAGGGTCATGAAAGCAGCGAGGAGAAATACCATTTCGTCATTTTGGGACTTCGGAGACCGAAAGATGGAAGCGACAGAGCATTCGATCCTTAGCATATTGATCTCCCAGTACGCAAAAGTCTGAAAGGATTTCAAAAGATGAAATTTTGGCATTTCAGGGTTTGGAGATTGAAGAGATAAGATGCTCAACCATGGGATTCGCGAAATCGCAAAATCTGGTATCTCGGAATAAACGAGAAGTTTCCTCAAGGTTTTTGTGGGTGTTGATTTCTGAAAGGAAAATAAAAGAGCCAATCGAGCTCTCAGGGGCCAAGAAGAAAAGATCCTGTGCGGATCCCAACCGATGGGTCTAGGGGTCTGCATTAGTTGTGGTATTAGATCCCTTCTCTGTTTGTATATTGTAGACAAAGGGTGTGAGAAAGATTTACAACCATGGCACCGAGAAGAAGAGATAGGCAAACACCTGATCCACCAGAGGAAAGGGAAATGCCAAGAAGAATGGGTAGGCAATTACCTGATTCAGCAAGGGAAAGAGAGATGCATGAACTACATGCCAGGCTTGATGCCATGGGAATGGCACAGAGGCGCACAATTGATACTGGGGACATCAACGAATCTGAAAGTGAATATGAATATGGACATGGAGGAGAAGAAGTTGCAACTAAATATGCACAGAAGAACACCTATTCAGGGTTGTTGCAAGGATAGGTGCCAGGGCAAAAATGGACATTCCAGTATATGAAGGAAACCTGGATGTTGAAGAGATTCTAGATTGGATTAGAGCTCTGGATAAGTATTTTGACTATGAGGATGTCAAGGAAGACAAGAAGGTCAAACATGCTCTCACAAGACTTAAAGGGCATGCAACATTATGGTGGGATGAACTGCAGGCTGATAGACATTGCAAAGGCAAGCAGAAAATCAAGAGCTAGGATAGAATGGTTGTGAAAATGAAGGCAAAATTCATACCCAAGGATTACCAAATCACTCTGTTTTGGAGGATGTAGAATTTGAGACAGAAGCTAATGTCAATGAAAGAGTACACTGAAGAGTTCTACAAACTAAACATCAGGGCAGGTCATCGTGAAAGTGATGATGAAAAGGCTGCCAGATATATGAATGGTCTGAGATATGACATCCAAGATGAGATGAGCATGATGACCATCCGAACGATGGAAGATTCTTATCAGATGGCTTTGAAGGCTGAAGAGAAGCTGAGCCTCAAGGAAGGTCAGAGAGGCAGAAGCAGAAGCCAAGCCAGAGGCAAACCAGTTGCCCAAGACAGGAACCAGAAGCCTAAAGAAGAATGGAAGAAACCTCAAACTCAAACTGAGAGAGGTGGAAGCTCATAGAGAGGACAGTATGCTGATAACAACACTTTTCCTCGCACTAGAGGAAGAGGAAGAGCCATAGGTGGAGTAGTAAAATGCTTCACATGTGGAAAGAATGGACACAAATCCTATGAATGTACAGATAAGAAGAAAGAAGGGGGTGAAAATCGCATTGCCGAAGCACAGGGATGGAATGTTGAGGTAGAATATGTTGAAGGCGGAATATCACTGATGATGAGGAAAGTTCTCTTAATGCCAGAGAAGGAGATAGGAAATCCAGTCCAAAGGAATAGACTTTTTTGGACTTCTTTCAAGACCAAAGACAGGGTATGCAAGGTCATCGTGCATAGTGGTATCATAGACAATCTCATTTTTATAGAGATGGTAGAAAAGCTGGAGATGGAGACTATTGAACACCCAAGCCCACATAGAGTTTCATGGCTACAAAAAGGACACCAGGTAAATGTCACTAAACAATGTTTAGTTGAATTTAAAATAGGAGGATATAAGGATGAAATACTATGTGATGTCATTCCCATGGATGTTTGTCATCTATTGTTGGGTAGACCATGGAAATATGATAGGAATGTGATTCATGATGGGAGAAAGAACACATACACCCTGGAGAAGAATGGAACAACTCACATGTTGTTGCCAATTAAGGATAAAG